>JAWNNP010001255.1:0-37841 GCA_035044805.1 Leucophenga maculata | reverse complement strand
CAGGACACTTTTTTGTTTGGCATGAGTGATTTGATAACTGGATTTATCTGTGGAATGTTAATGCTATATCCCTAAATATTTTTTGGACTACGTTTTTTTCTACTCCTTGTACGTACTCAAACGCCTATTTAATTCAGCTTCCTCATCACCCATGAAGTAAATTTGTAAAAATTGAGTTTGCATATTGGTCGCAGAGAGCAAGGAACCAATTTTGGGGTAAACTTGACCTTGAATAAGAAAGTCGCAGAAAATCCTGGCATTGAGACACTTTTATCCGCTCCAAAACACGTCATATGGAAACATGAATTATATTTTCTTATATTTGTGAGAAAACGGCGAGACTCATCTGTTTCATTAGAGAAAAGATTTTTCAGTGGTTCAACCAGCTCATCTATTGTAGAAATTGCTCTGTCCTCTTGCCATTTAAGAGCTCCACAAAATCGAAAATTTTTATTCATTGCGATTATTTTATAAGCTTGTGACTTTCGTAATCCAGCGTCTCGTCGTACTCAAATGCAGCTTTTTCGAATGTTTGACATCGCTGTACCGCCCTTTCAGCAACAGTGCTACGGTGTCTCAGCAGACCTTTGGGACGCCTCAGCATGTACTAGTATTTCTTCGCGTCGTGTTTATCCGTGACTATATTCATTTGGAAGCTTTTTTCATTGCGGGTATTTACTATATGTCATTTGGTTGAAGCGTAAACAACATTTTTTTCTATTCATTTGAAAATGTCGAACTTTGTGCCATATAAAGTGTTTTTGCGGGGAGTTCTTCTTCATTAGTGTTACACGAAGAAAAGTGCTACCGAAAGTAATCGTATTTTAGTAGATGTTTATGGTGACCATGCTCTAGCTGATCGAATGTGCCAGAAGTGGTTTGCACGGTTTAAAAGTGGCAATTTCGACTTAGAAGACGAATTACGACCCGGACAACCAAAAAGGTTTGAAGATGAAGAATTGGAGGCATTGTTCGATGATTGTTTGAAGATGCGTACCAAACGCAAAAAATCTTGTAAAAGCTTTGAGAGTTAATCAAGCAACCTTTTCCAGATGTTTAAAAACATTGGGATTCATCCAAAAGCTTGGAAATTGGGTGCCGTAGGAATTGAAACCTAGAGACGTCGAACGTCGATTCTTCATGTCGGAAATGTTGCTTGAACGCCACATAAAGAAGTAATTTTTGTATCGGACTATCACTGGTCACTAAAGAAAAATGAATTCTTTATGATAACCCCAAGCTTAAGAAGAAATCGTAAGTGAAGCCCGGCCAACCATCAATATCCACGGCAACTCCGAATATCCATGGCGTCAAGGAATCCCATTTGACGCCCAGTGTTCAAATAGTTCCTTACCTATTGCTTTGAAACCCTTTGTTCAAAACCTTATTTGAAACCCGCTGTTCAACTATTAGTCTACCTTTCAGCTCAAGACCCAAAGTCAGACTGTTTTTCGGTGTAAAGTGCCGCTCCTTTTATACCATTTCTGCTAATGAGCCGCAACAACACTGCTTACAGAATTACCGTATGTTACGTGCTGCCCTTACCGCTCCACAGGAAGGACCACCGCTACTTTACATCCGTCCTGTGGAAATTAAATATTTGACTTTCGCGCCAAATCGCTAACAGTGCCGCTGACTCGGTGTTTGGCCTCTGTCGGCCAATGACCCCGTCGCTCGGCATCTATAACAACATTTTCCATTAGTTCCATTCATTCAGGCACCATAATAACCGTTTTAAAGCTGCATTCTACTTAATACTTTTACCACAATAACAATGCTGCAAGCTTTTTGACAGCGCGCCGTTAACATTTTTAAACATTGCAGTCTATTAACGCGCCGCTGTAACTTCGGTTCGTCGACTGCCCTGCCATTACCCGATTAGACTAACCGATGTAGACCATCTCCACACCAACGACTATGGACAAATCCACACCGGTAAAACATATCCGATTCCAGTGGTTGTCCCTCTCGCACCAGTGCGTGTGTGCGGTGATCGTCAATTGCATTGGGGTTGGTGATCGACAACCATGTTCGTTGATCATGAAAATCGGTATTGGGATATGCGTGGTCCGCTAACAACAGCTGTTGTTGTAGCCAAATTTAATGTGAGGCAAAATTAAGCATTAATTTTGTTCCCTCACAATAACAACGCTCGGCCACATGTTGCACGACCGGTTAAAAACAAATTTGAAAACAGTGGGTGTGAACTTCTACCTCACCCGCCTTATGGCCCTTTCTGATTATTACTTGTACAGATCAATGCAAAATGCCCTCACCGAAATACGCATCACTTCAAAACAGGGTATCCAAAATTGAATCGATTCGTTCTTGCCCGCCAAGCCGGATAAGTTCTTTTGGGACGGAACCCACAAACTGTCAGAAAGATGGACAAGTAGTAGCAACCAAAGGACAATATTTTGAACATTAAATGTGTAACCATTTCTTCACAATAAAGCCTTAATTTTCGAAAAAAAATATCACAGTAATTAATTCATTCTCCCAATACAAAAGTCGCTTACAATGTATAATTGGTTAGCTAGCAATAGCAAATAAGGCAAACAAATTGTATATAGCAATTAAGTTTCTAGGTTAAAGAAAATACTATATAAACTAGAAAATCGATCAATAAATTGTCATTCTTTCAAAAGAGATTCGACGAAATTGTGTTGAGAAACTCTAAGTTCCAAGTTTTCCTACTTTATCAAAGAAGTTTATTTACATTCCAGGTTTAAGTGACTGTGTATGTACTATAATACAAGGAATTATTTAGTTGTCTGTGTCTGTGTGTACTCTAAATAAGGATTTACTTAGTTATACTTCAGATTGAAGTGCCCGTGTTTGTAGTCTAAGAAATCTTAAGCTATAATAGACTCAACAACGTTTAACCCCCATTCAAAGTTTATGTGCTTGTGTATGTGACAAGGTTATTCGATCACTTGATTAGTTTATATTCAATATCTTTGCATCGATTTTAGGTACAGTGGTGAAATTTTGTATACATGTTAATGGGATCAGGAGAAATAATCTTATTGAGTTAGGTCAAAATTAAAAGGGGACGATGCCCCGATTCCACGCCTCCTATACAAGCGATTCACAAAATTCAATATATCTGCATTAATTTGAGGTGATGAAATTTATAAATAAGGTATAAACAAAATTGAACATCAATGCATCGGTATGAGGTACAGTGATCTAATTTGGTGTTCATGTCTATTCGTGGTGCTTGCATAAAGTTTGGTATATATATTATGTTAATAGGATCGGGGGAAATAATACCACATCTTAAGTATGGTCAAAATCAGAGGCTGATTCCCCGCTCCCCAAAAATGTGTATATGTACATATACAGGCATGCTCCCATTTTCACTTACTTTTACGTTTTGTGATTTCATATCATATTATCTGAATCATACAAATTTGCGCTGAAATTGACAGCAAACACAAAAAAATCTAATAATTCTGATTAATATTTAACTGAAATCGCAAAAGTAAATAAAAACGGGAGCACGCCCGTATCAAAACAAAAAATAAATACTGTTAAATAAAATTAAATTTACTTCAAAACAAAACGGCACTAAAAATTGTTAGAATTTGGTTAAATTTTTTTTTTAGAGTGTTTATTATTTGTTCAAAAAATAGTATTTTAATTTTGTTATTTAACTTTATTTATTTTCAGCGAACCAGCAAACCATTATTGAACTTATGGATTTTATAAAACGTGCTATTTTTGACCACAAAATGTTTGAGAAAGAATTGAGTGCATCATCGTATGACAATCCAGACTTACAACACCCTAAGAGCCACAATAATGGTCAATTCGATATACATTTTGACTTTTTTAGGTTAAACATTTTGGTTTTGCATACAATTCAATGTGGAAAGTTTTTTGTGGCCCGTAAAGTTGGTACTTTGACCATAAGTGAAGCTAAAATCCGAGCAACCATTAAATCTGACTACACTGTATCAGGATCACTTGGTGGAGTTCAAATAATCGA
Organism: Leucophenga maculata; assembly: GCA_035044805.1. Classification (NCBI taxonomy): domain Eukaryota; kingdom Metazoa; phylum Arthropoda; class Insecta; order Diptera; family Drosophilidae; genus Leucophenga; species Leucophenga maculata. Next base: position 33,847 of record JAWNNP010001255.1, on the reverse strand, counting down.
CATAACACCTGAAGGTACAAACCATCAACGAATATTTTCGGTCGGAAAAGATCCCTTAACAGATCCTCCTACATTGCATAACGTTACATTATTATGTAAACTTACAACTGAAATGTACGGCACCAAATCAGAATATGAAGAATGTGAAGCAAATGCCCTCAATTTTAAAATATATTGGAACAGGAATATGACATTCAATGTAAAATTTCGTGTTGCCTCTGTATGGTACACTCATTGTTGCAGATTTCTTCAAGATATTAATATTTGCGTTTTTCAATTCCAACAAAGTTTAAGGTAAGTACAATTAAAACAATTTGTATACTTGCTTCACACGCTATATTTTTAACCTGTATACAAATCGACTCAGGTGTAATACGTTTATGCGATTGTATGCACCAGCCAGTCGTGTGGTTGACTTCATAGAATATATGTGGAACTATCAATCAATATATCTCATAGACTATAAGAGGTAAAGAAAATTCGCACATTGTAGAAATTTCCAATCTTATTTCTCATGAACTAATTACACCAAGACTTCTTTTATTCCATAAAATCATTAGTAGAGGTTAATTTGTCCTCTTCTTTATCTGTATATTCATTTAATATTTTTTCGAGAAATAATTTTTTCCTTTTTTAAGTGACTTAGTTCAATTCATTCTTACATTTTTTACATTGCACTGCTCAAATGTGCACATATTTTAAAAGCAAATAGGCTTCATGTTTTCATTAAAAAATATTCAGATAAACTCTGACCATTTAAGATCCAATTTTATCTGAGCCTTAAATAGAATAAGAAGTGCGAAAGGATCTCGGAAACGGTAATAGATAGATACTTCGTGTTTTTTGCATTCGACTAAGACTGCTCCGGAATTTTACAAGTTTATTTTAAAATTTTGCCCTTCCTCCCCTTTCCCCATAAAATCACCCCCAAGGCTAAAAATTTCTTCGCCACAAAAAGTATACCAGTATAAAGATATCGTTCCTCTTACCAAAAATCACCGAAATACGCATCACTTCAAAAATAGAATAAGAAGTGCGAAAGGATTTCGGAAACGGTAATAGATAGATACTTCGTGTTTTTTGCATTCGACTAAGACTGCTCCGGAATTTTACAAGTTTATTTTAAAATTTTGCCCTTCCTCCCCTTTCCCCATAAAATCACCCCCAAGGCTAAACATTTCTTCGCCACAAAAAGTATACCAGTATAAAGATATCGTCCCTCTTACCAAAAATCAAAAAAGTTCATCAAAATCGGATAATAAATGACGATTTTATAAGCAATTGAATTTGAATGACCCCCCTTTTCTTTTCATTCATATTCGCGGAGTGAGAAGTGGTCATGTGTTTGGTCATAAGCTCGGGAAACATTTAATGTGTTTGTTAGGCGACCTGAACTGGTACAGGGCCTCTTACAGTCGGTTACGCCCGACTGAAATTTCCTTACTTGTTACTATAAAAATCTATAAATTTTCATCAGACAGCTTCTTTTATATTAAATTCTTTTGCAAATGGTCACCATAAAGTGTGTAGCTTTAGTCAAACCATTAAATGTGGCCATTTGTGACCTAATAAGACTTTGATCATAATGATACCGGTGTCTGACCAAATGTCGATTAAGGTCTATTTGCGTTCCTATATGAAAAACTTTAATCCGTAATCTGCATTTTGAGGTAGTATGAAGTATTTTGCCTCACTATCTTAATTGTTTGTATTTGATTTGTATCAATTTTTATATAATTTGAGCAATTGCTTCTAGTTGCGTCAATAGTCATGGCCGCATTTAGGAATGCGAGCCAGCCTCATAGTCTTGTTCCGATCAAGTTTGGGCCCCCCATGTAAGCCAAGCGTGCTGGAGCTCTTTCATCCAATTGAATGAGATGCCCAGTCCAGCAAAGCTGCTGGAATTTTATGCGCTGGACTATGTCAACCTTATCGAATAGCTCGTAGAGCTCGTGGTTTACACGGGACCTAAACTCGTCACCGACTCTAATAAGACCGAAAATCCTGAGCAGAATCTTCCTCTCGAAGACTTCCAACGCTGTTTCATCTACTCAATTACGGTCTATGCCTCTGCGCCATACAATAGGACCGGGAGTATCAGCGTCTAATAGATCTTGATTTTTGTCTTTCGAGAGAGGGCTTTACTTCTAATTCTATAACACAATACGCGCGACTGAATCTTATATCCAATGTAAAGAAGACTTATTCCGCGGTAGTTGGCGCAAACAACGGGGTCTCGGTTCATCGGGTATATACATTCCTATATATACTCCTAACCAACTCTTCGCCGCCGGTCTTAAATAACTCAACTGGCAGCCCATCAGAACCGGCCGCTTTGTTATTTTTCAGCTTTTTAATAACTTGTTATTTTTCAGCTTTTTAATAACTGAATCGACCTCTTAATAGACCGGTGGCAATACAATAGTGCCATCATTTACTGGTGCTATTTCTCTATCGGCGGAATTGTGCGCTTTATCGCCTCCGAGTGGGTTGGAGAAATGACTCCTCCATAATCTCAGTGATTGCTGTTCATCCGTTACCGGATTTTCATTGTCATCCTTACAGAAAGTTACTCCGGGTGACCTTCTGATAGAACTTTCGACCTTCATTTCTGTCACGTAACATCTCAACCTCCTCAAACTCCCGCCTTTCTTGGTTAGAACGTGCGGCGTGCACTCGTTGAGCCTAGTGCGTACATTGGCTACGACAAGATATTGGTCCGAGTCAATTTTGGGACCACGCAACGTTCGCACGTCCAACACACTCGATGCCTTCCGACAATCAAAACATGATCGATTTGGTTGCATGTTATTTATCTGGACTCACGCATGTAGCCTTGCGGACTTTAAGGTGTTGAAATCCGGTCTTACTAGGTAACATGTTCCGACCTGCGGGGAAATCGATTAGCTTTCCATTATTGGATGTAATGCCGTGAAGGCTTAAATTTCCGACGGTTGGGCCAAAGAACTCATCTTTAGCATCGTCGTCTTTCTCTTCCGTCGGGGCGTGCGCACAAATCAGGCTTATATAAAAATATTTAGCCTCGATGCGTTTCGCGGCTAGGCGCTCGTCAACATGCGTGAACCTAGAGACCGCCTTTTCAAACACACTCTCCCGAGAAATTTCCGTTGTTTGCGCTAACTACCGCGGGAAAGTCTTCTTTCCATTGGTTTTAAGATTCAGTCGCGCGTATTGTGTAATAGGCTGAAGCCATATACGGATTCACTGATAGGACGATATCAGTGTGGCTTCAGACCAAAAAGGTCGACCAGTGACCAAATATTCACATTACGCCAAATCTTGGAAAAGACCCGTGAGCTTAACAAAGACACACACAACCTATTTTTCGACACTAAAGCCGCTTTCGACACGCAGATACGATCGAAGTTCTTCGACGCCCTGTCTGACTAGGTATCCCTGCAAAGATTGTTCGTCTTTGCATGACGACGCTATCTAACACAGAAAGCGTTGTCAGGGTGGTAAAAACCTCTTCCACCCCTTTGATACCAAGAGAGATTTCAGGCAAGGCGATGTCGTGCGATTTTTTCAATCTCCTGATGGAAGACATCCTACGCCAATGCCCGTACATACAGAGTATGTCGGGCTCGATCTTCCAAAAGGAAGTGATGCTGCTCGCTTACGCCGATTACATCGATATCATCGGTACGCAGGAACGGCGAGTCAGCAAGGCGTTCTCGGAGATTGAAAAACAATCTCGGCTCATGGGTCTAGTGGTGAACGAGGACAAGACGAAGTACTTGGTGTCTTCTCGCACTCCGTCAATGCGTCTTGGACGGTCAGTGACGATGGAGAATTTTAACTTCAGTGTTGTAGAAAACTTCGTCTATCTTGGAACAGAGATAACCAGCAACAACAACAGCCTGGAGAGCATGCGAAGAATCACGCTTGCAAACATATGCTTTTTTGGGCTGAGCCAGCAAATGAGAATAAAAGCCCTCTCTCGAAAGGCAAAAATCAAGATCTATAAAACGCTGATACTCCCGGTCCTATGGTATAGCGCAGAGGCATGGACCGTGATTGAGTCGGATGAGACAGCGTTGGAAGTCTTTGTGAGGAAGATCCTTCGCAGGATTTTTGGTCCTATTAGAGTCGGCGACGAGTTTAGGTCCCGTATGAGACGCGAGCTGTACGAGCTATTCAATGAGGTTGACATAGTCCAGCGCATAGAATTCCAGCGGCTGCACTGGGCTGGGTATCTCATTCGAATGGATGAAAGAGCTCCAGCACGCTTGGCTTTTATGGGGGGCCCAAATTTGATTGGTGGACGCCGAAATAGAGGACGACAGGACACTCAATGGAATGACCAGGTATGGAGAGATCTCTCCGTACTTGGCACAAGACTATGGAGGCTGACGCGCGCCTTCCTAGATACGGCCATGACCTGTAGACGGTTGACGGCCATTTAAGTATGTTCCAATTCAATTTTCCTCTTAACTCATTTACAACATTGTTAACATCTCCTTTGATTTTCTCATTTAGTTTTTTTGTGGTGCGAACTTGATGAGTTCTTTCTTTTCTTTACCAGTCACTGATTTGATGAACATTAGTTAATGATTTGATAGTGGTTCCAGTGACATAAATCGGCGTACCACATCTTTGGGTTGAAGGCTAAGCTATTTGTGGTTAAAATTAATGCTGATGCTGTAATTTGTGTTGCTGTGCATTTGTTACATTTGTTGTTCTTGCAATTGTTTTTCACTGCTTCTACATTTTTTGTAGTTGCGGTTGCTGTTATATATGTTGCTATTTACTTGCTTTAAGCGATCTATTTCATCTTCTTTTCGTCGAATATCTTTATACAGATTTTGAGCACATTCTTTGTCCAGTTTATTAGTTTTTCCTGTTTCACTTACATATTTATATGAAAACAGTTCAGTATAATTTTACTTGATTAAAAATTGTAATATCTCTTTATGATTGTGAATATAAACTCATCAAGTGATCGAATATCCTTGTCACATACACAAGCACATAAACTTGGAATGTGGTTTAAAAAACGGCAGTTTTCGATTTTTTAGACTACACACACAGGCAGTTGAACCTGGAATGCAACTAAATGAATCCTTATTTAAAATACGCACGGGAACTTGAACCTGAATCGCAACTAAATAAATTTTTATTTAGAGTACACACACAGGCTCTTGAACCTGGAATACAACTAAACGTCTCTCGGAAAGAAAAGTAGAACAGTAAGAATTTGGAACCTAGAATTTTCTCAATCTCGAATCTCTTTGGAAATAATGACATTTTATTGATAAATTTTGAAATAATTTAAAATTTTGAAATAATTTCAAATTTTTAATTTTTTTAACATAGAAATTTAGTTAGTTTGTTTGTTAAACTTATTTCCAATTTCTAACCAAAATTAGTTTATGGTTATACATTTTAACCGAATCTTTGTATAAATATGGAAAAGATGCTTACTTCAGCATAAATTTATTGCTCCGAAATATTCTTTTCTTATACATTAAACTTGGCTTGAAAATGAGTACTACTAGTAGGTCGTGTTTTGGTTCCTGCTACTCTGTTGTCTTCAATTGGTCATATCAATTGTGATAAGACGTATGTATTATTTAATATTTTGAAATACATCTATCTTAAATCTGAAGACTATAATTTAGTTGAAAACAATGAAAATCGTTAATCCATGCAACCATCACTTAAAAACTCTACACACTTACCCACTTATAACTCTGCAACGCTGGAACTTAATATTGCGTACTTTAAATTTTTTATATCGATATAAACGTACAATTTATCATATACCAGCTTAATGTTATAAGCAAAAAATGGTTTTTGTTTATTACAAAGTACGCATTTCAGTTTCACCTAAAAGAACAAAATTAAGGGTCCTTCAATTTTCTGTACGACATCTGGCTGTTGAGATATCGGCAATTTAAGACAAAAGATCATTTTTCATTTAAAATTTGATGATTGCGAGAAATGAACGCACAGAAAAATCTAAAAAAAAGAATTTCAAGCCCGTGTAGCCAGAAACTGAAGGCTATCATTTTTGATTTTTAGGCCCTGTACCGAAGGTACAAGAGCCTATTGGGTTTGTGCAAATGTATGTAACAGGTAGAAATAATGGTCGGAGACCCCCCAAAGTTACCACCATTATGGTCAGGAGTGATAGAGGAGTCGATATAGCCATGTCCGTCTGTCCGTCTGTCCGTCCGTCCGTCCGTCCGTCCGTATGAACGAAAGGATCTCGGAAACGGTAATAGATAGAGACTTCGTGTTTTTTGCATTCGACTAGGATTGCTCCGGAATTTCACAAGTTTATTTTAAAATTTTGCCCCTCCCCCCCTTCCCCATAAAATCACCCCTTAGGGTGAAAATTTCTTCGGCACAAAAAAAATTGAGTGTAACAATATAGAGATAACGTCTCTCTAAGCAAAAATCCAAAAAGTTCATCAAAATCGGATAATAAATGGCGATTTTATAAGCAATTGAATTTGAACAACCCCCCTTTTCTTTTCATTCATATTCGCGCAGTGAGAAGTGGTCATGTGTTTGGTCATAAGCTCGGGAAACATTTAATATGTTTGTTAGGCGACCTGAACTGGTACAGGGCCTTTTACAGTCGGTTACGCCCGACTGTATTTCCTTACTTGTTTTTTTTGCGCTTTTCTTTGTATTTTGCTGAAGCCTTAAGGTCCAAAAACTAGAATCTTGGCATTTAAAAATGCTTTTTTAAAATGGTCGATTCGACCATTTATCACTGAAATTTTTTTGTTCGCCCTTAGTTTTTTTATTTCTGTGTATTGGAACAAATTTTTTATAAGCTACATAATCTATATTTCTTCAAATCGTTTTCGTAATTGTTGATTATACGTTATACAATTTTTTTCAGAAAATTTTGTACTTCAATTCGAAACAAAGCATCAGATATGGCGAAAGAATTTGTGCAACAAATTAAGGATGTTCGTCGAAAAGAGAAGAAAAATATTTTCCAAGAGGTGCTGAAATATTTGACGTAAGTAATATTTTTAAATTCGTATTGAATCTTATTTTTAATAAAACCAAAAATAAACAAAAAATGGTGAGATTGTTTTTGTTTTTTTAATTTAGTGGTTTAACTAAGGTAAAGAGGAAATATTCTGTGTGATTTGAATTTCAAATTAATCTATCGTTACCATTTGCGCATTACACCTCCATTTTATATTTTGTTTCAGTAAAATGGTATATTAAATTTGTACAAATGTATGCAATAGCTACACATTCTTGAAAAATATTAAAATTCGAATATGTATATATAGAATTTCGCGCTGTCTGTTTTGAACACCTAGATATATTATACTAAACGAGATAGAGCCTAGTTTGTATTTTTAGACTCTCCTAATCCATAATTACTTACTTAAGTGGCCGTCAACCGTCCTTCGGTCTTTCCGCATTTAGGAATGTGGACCACCTCCTGTAGTTTTTCTATTAGTGCTTAGTACGCTGAGATCTCTCCATACCTTGTTATTTCAACGCGTACACGGTCGTGCTCTAGTTCGGCGTCACCCAACCAAGGTTGGGCCTCCAATGTAAACCATGCGTGCTGGAGCTCTGTGTCCATTTTAATGAGGTAACTGGCCCAGTGACGCGACTGAATTTTTATGCACTGGACTATGTGAACCTCATCGAAAAGCTCATATATGCAGGACATCAACTCGTCGTCGACTCTAATAGGACCAAAGATTCTACGGAAAATCTTATGCAAGAACGAACGATTGTTTCCGGGTACCTATTACAGACAGGGCGTCGAAAAACTTCGTTCGTATCGGCGTGTCGAAAGCGGCTTTATAGTAAACAAATTTGTTGCGTGTGTCGTTGTTAAACTCACGGGTCTTCCAAGATTTGGCGTAATGTGAATATTTGGTCACTGGTCGACCTTTTTGGTCTGAAGCCACACTGATATGTGAATCCGTGAATACGTATATGGCTTCAGCCTATCACACAACACGCACGACAGAATCTTATGTCCAATGGAAAGAAGATTTATTCCGCGGTAGTTGGCGCAAACAGCTTAAAGATAGGACAGAGAACACTGAGATTCCAGTCATTGGGTAATCGTTAGCTGGACAACAACTTGCATAAAAGTTGGTGCATACTCCTAACCAACTATTCGCTGCCAATCTTTAATAATTTAGCTAGAACTCCATCAGAGCCTCAGTTTTTGTAAAAACCGAATCGCCATCATTAACTGGTGGTTCCGGTGTCATTTCTCTATCGGCAGTATTGTGCGCTTCATCGCCTCAAAGTAGGTTAGAAAATGATTCCTTCATAATCTAAGTGATTCCTGTTGATTTTTTAGTCTTTACAGAAAGTAACTCCGGATTAAAACCTTCCGTCAGACGCTTAACCTTTTGATAAAATTATCGAGCTTTATTTCTGTCACATAACCTCACATAATTCTTAAACTGACGCCTTTCTTACGTCTGTAAAGGCATTTCTCCTCTCTCCGTTTCTCTGGATATCGCTCTCAGCTTGCATTGCTCTCGACTGCAGAGTTTGCATATAGTCGGGGCGTGCCCAAAAATCAATCTTATATTAGTTGGAACCAAAAGTCGTTCGTATTTTCGTCTTTATAATAAATCTTTTTAAAATTGCAATCATCGGATCTAGTTAAAATAAGCGCCGTTTGTGGTCTGGCGTTTTCCTGATGGAACACAATTCCCTTCCTACTGGCCAAAGATGGGCTCTTCTGGGCGATTGCTGCCTTCAAGTGGTCCAGTTGTTTACAGTAGAGGATCGAATTGAGCGTTCGGCCATAGGGGAGCAGCTCATAGTAGATGATTCCCTGCCTACTAACGACCACTTTTTATCGGTAGTTACCATTCACCTCAGAAGCGGTTCTATTTTCTTTCGATTCAGCAGCGATTCGCAGATGGAAGTTCGGTCCATGAGGTTTGTTGTCAATTCGTGTGGCACCCAAATATCGTGTTTTTTGTGTAGCCGAGCTTCTTCAAATGCCTTTGAACGGTCATATGACTCATATTCAGCTCCGGGCGATGGTATGGCTTCTACTAGGGCGGTCTAAGATCAACGAAAGATCTTCCGGACCGTGGTGCATCTTCCACTTCCTCAACCAGAACGGACTCGAGTGATCACAAATTGGATTGGCCGCTTGCAATGAGCCAATAATGTTAATAAATTTTAATTATTAAAATTATCGGGCTTATTACATGGTGTCAGAATAAACCGGAACAACATCGTAATGAACGCGTGAACAAAATGGATAAAAACATTTGTATGTATTTAATATCATCAGGTAAGACAAAGACAATTGCTACACTCTTGTGGCTTGCTGGAACAAAGGCTAAATAAATTTACAAAACATTATTTCCTAATGGATCTGCAAATGACATGGTTGGAATGGTGGTCGCAGCAAATGAAAAAGTCAGCAACAGCGGGAAAGTCCTCTTCAGGTGCAGAGGGGGCAGAAACAACACAAACAGTCAGCGTTCGCACAACGCAAGCTGTACTTGATAAATTTGATAGATATTGCATTCCATTTAAAAATCTCACTTTGGAGTCGTACAAATTTAACAATCTTGTACAGACTGATGGACAGACATTTGCAGAGTTTGAAACACAAAAAAAGAAAACAGCGTTGTGAGTTCAAATGTGACTGCGGAAAATTATATAAAATCTGATGCTTTTCGGTCGAATCACTATTGGCATCAATGATAAAAAACTACAACTCAAGTTGCTGGAGAGTAAAGTTAAATCAACTACTGTTTGAGGCAGCCACTAGAAAATAGAGTGTTGTTCCAAGAAAACGCTGGTATTATGCATAATATTGTTTGGAATTAAAGCCGACCCAAACTCGTAGGGCTAACTCGAAGTTATTGCAACTATTCTTGGATAGTCGTGGCTAACGCTTTTTTATTAAACAGTAAAAAACAATGCACGTCTGATTTATGTGGTTGAGCAGTTGATCGACAACTGACTTTTTAGTTTATTCCTTTCATTTTTTAGAGTAAAATTTAGTAAAGCGGTTAAAGAATGCGAACGAGAGATAAATACTGTATGATATTTATAATAGTTACTGCTTGACAGTTTTGACTGTAACTATTCAATATAGTTAATCTGCAACAATATATGTGTTCTAATTTGATTTAACTTAAAAATAATTAATTAATTTATGATTTTATATATTAATTATAAACATTGATGAAATGCCTTAACAGTAATAATAAAGTCATAACTTTTGGTGCAGTAATGTTAAATTGTTTTGACGTTCAAGAAGGAAAAACTATGAGAGCGTAATTTTTTGTTGTTGATAATAAGTGTGATCCAATGCTTACTAAATACTCACTACTTCTATTGAAATAAAATGATAAAAAAAAAATAAAAAAGATTTTTACGGTGTTGGATTTATCTAGTGGATTTTGCAAATGGAATTAGATAAAAAAAATTACTACATTCATGACGCCATTTGGCAAATATAAATTCAATCGTGTTCCTTTTGGAATAAGCAGTGCACCTGAAATGTTTCAACGAAATATAGTGCAAATTTTTATACTTTGATGAATTGGATATTATGGGAGAAACACAAAAGGAGCATGATGAAATATTGTCAGTGGTAAATGTAGTCAAATTTAATCCTGATAAAGTGCAGTATCGAAAATCACAACTAGAGTTTATGTGCCATGTTTTATCAGAAGTGAAAGTAAAGCCGCAAAATAAGCATGAAGATGCTATTTTGAAGATTATAACACCGGAAAACAAACATGATGTGCTCGCATTGTAGGGCTTCTTAAATATCTTGCGAAGTTTATATCAAATGTTTCTAAAAAATCAGCAAATATGATAAATGTAACAAAAAATTATATACCATTTTAGTGGACTAATGCATATCAAAGAGAACTGAGAGACTTAATCAGTATTGTTTTAAATAGCCCAGTATTACCGGTATATTTTTTAAGTCAAAACAAGTTGTTATTCAAGCAGATGCGTCTAAAGACGGTCTATGTTATTTAATAATTCAAGAATGGCACTCTATTTACGACATCTGAACAAAAGTGGGGGCAAATTGAAAATGAGCTCTTCGCAATTGTTTTTGCTTGTCACAGACTTCACTTTTATATATACGGTCGTGAATTCACAGTAGAAAGTGACCATAAGCCGCTGGAGACCCTAATGAAAATATATATTGATGACGTAACAACTCGACTACAAAGAATGATTTTGTATTTACTTAAATATCTGCAAACAAGTGTAATGTATAAACTGGGCACAGATATGCTTATTGCGGATTTTTTATCCAGAGCTTAACTAGGAGAAACTGATGAAATTCTAGAGTTGTCGAATGTCATTCATGCAGCTTGTTACCTGAAAACAATTACAAAGTTTATCTTGCGCTAGTAAAAGCATCAATTTTATTATGATAGAAATGCAAAGTCTTTACCTACATTAAATGTTGGTGTTCTCCTTAATCCAAAAAAAATTGCTAATGAATGGAACTATGGTAAGATTGTAGCCGTAGTTAATGATAGATCATCCTGCTAATGTTATAAATGCGTTGCCCCTCCCCGTTCCTACGTACCGATCATATCAATGTCATCGGCGTAAGCGAGCAGCATCACTTCCTTTCGGAAGATCGAGGCCGACATACTCTGTATGTACGGGCATTGGCGTAGGATGTATTCCATCAGGAGATTGAAAAAACCGCACGACAGAGCATCGCCCTGCCTGAAACCTCTCTTGATATCAAAGGGGTCGGAGAGGTTTTTCCCCACCCTGACAACGCTTTTTGTGTTAGATAGCTTCGCCAAGCAAAGACGGATAATCTTTGCCGGGATACCTAGTGCAGACAGGGCGTCGAAGAACTTCGATCGTATCGAAAGCGGCTTTGCAATCGACAAATAGGTGATGAGTGTCTTTGTTGAACTCACGGGTATTTTCGAAGATTTGGCGTAGTGTGAATATTTGGTCACTGGTCGACCTTTTTGGTCTGAAGCCACACTGATATCGTCCTATCAGTGAGTCGGTATATGGCTTCAGCCTATTACACAATACGCCCGACAGAGTCTTATATCCAATGGAAAGGAGACTTATTCCGCGGTAGTTGGCGCAAACAGCGGGGTCTCCTTTCTTAAAGATAGGACAGAGAACACTGAGATTCCATTCATTGGGTATGCGTTCATCGGACCATATCTTGCATAAAAGCTGGTGCATACTCCTAACCAACTCTTCGCCGCCGGTCTTAAATAACTCAGCTGGCAGCCCATCAGAGCTTGCCGCTTTGTTATTTTTCAGCTTTCTAATAACTGAATCGACCTCTATATAGTCCGGTGGCTCTACAATAGTGCCATCATTAACTGTTGGTTCCGGTGTCATTTCTCTATCGGCGGTATTGTGCGCTTCATCGCCTCCGAGTAGGTTGGAGAAATGACTCCTCCATAATCTCAGTGATTTCTATTCATCCGTTACCAGATTTCCATTGTCATCCTTACAGAAAGATACTCCGGTCTTAAAACCTTCAGTCAGACGCTTGACCTTTTGATAGAATTTTCGAGCTTCATTTCTGTTACGTAACATCTCAACATGCTCAAACTCCCGCCTTTCTTGCGTCTGAAAAGGCGTTTCTCCTCTCTCCGTTTCTCTCCATATCGTTCTCTAACAGCTCGCGTTGCTCCCGACTGCAGAGTTCGCTGATAGGAAGCGTTCTTCTCTGCAGTAGTATTGCGACACTCCTCGTCGTACCAAGAATTCTTCACGAATTTATATAACCATTGACATCTTTGGCAGCCCTATCCATGGAGCGGGTGATATGTTTCCACTGCTCACATATATCTCAAGAGTATGGGGAGGTTTCCCGGAGCAGTCGGGAGACTGTGTTTGAGAAGGCTGCGTTCTGATTGCAGCTTGCCGCTTGCAGCCAGCTTTCGTTGCATGTTTGAACGTGCGGCGTGCACTACGCTGAGCTTAGTGCGTACCTTGGTTGCGACAAGATAGTGGTCCGAGTCAATGTTGGGACCACGTAACGTTCGCAAGTCCAACACGCTCGATGCGTGCCTTCCGTCAATCAGAACATGATCAATTTGGTTGCGTGTTTTTTGATCAGGGCTCAGCCATGTAGCCTTGTGGATGTTAAGATGTTGAAATCTGGTACTACTAACTACCATGTTCCGACCTGCGGCGAAATCGATTAGCTTCTCTCCATTATTGGAGGTAGTGTCGTGAAGGCTAAACTTTCTGACGGTTGGGCCAAAAATTCCTTCCTTCTCAATCTTGGCATTGAAATCGCCAAACACGATTTTGACATCGTGTTTGGGACAGCGCTCGTACAGGCGTTCCTAGCGCTCATAGAACTCATCTTTAGCATCGTCGTCTTTCTCTTCCGTCGGGGCGTACGCACAAATCAGGCTAATATAAAAATATTTAGCCTTGATGCGTATCGCGGCTAGGCGCTCGTCAACAGGTGTGAACCTAGAGACGAGGCCACGTAGTTTCCTACTCACCACGAAACCACATCCAAATTCGTGCTTACTCGCATGGCAGCTGTAGTAGATGTCGCAGGATGCCTTTTTAGAGCAACCCTTTCCTATCCATCGGATTTCTTGGATTGCGGTGATGTCAGCCTTGCATCATTCGAGGACATCAACCAGCTGGATATTTGCACCATCCCAATTAAAGGTGCGGACATTCCAGGTACATATCCTCATCTCATGATCCTTATATCGTTTGCGGGGGTCTTCATCATAGGGTTCCTTCCGAGTCTTCCTGTTCGTATTATATGGGGGTTTTTTTTTTTGAAAGTGGCGGGTCCCAAGCCCAGCGCACCAACCCCTTTTTAAAGGAGAGGGGGCCCCTTCGCCTTCTCACGTTAGCTCACCTCTCAACTGGTGTTCAGAGGCTACCCAGGAGATAAGTGTCTTAGGGGACGTGTGAGTTGCTTGGACCGTTTGACACAAGAATCATTGTTGGCCATTCCCAGGTGAATGGCAGTCAACAACTTTTCTCACAATGTGAACTTGAGCCAACGATCCCAATCTCCCACAACGTTTATAAAGTACAACATATATAAATTAAAAAGAAAAAAAATTTAAATTGTGGTTCACTTCCGAAAAAACAACATTTCGAGTTAAATTTGTATGGCAAGGAATGAGAAAAGTTTGATTTTGTGATGACCCAATTCGTGACAGGGCAACGTAACGCTGACCATGAGAAAAAAGTTCGTTACGAAGGTCTTTACCAACAGTTTCAACTGTTTGCCCTTGTGATTTATTAATAGTTTTAAATACGCGAGTATTGTATTAAACTATATTTATTATTAATATAACTAATGCTAGCGTGTGAATACAATTCCATATATATGTAAGTCTAACCGTTGAGCTGACCGCTGTGGTGAGCGATGCTATCGCGTCGTTGTCTACAGCCGAACTGAATATGCATGCAAGTGACGACAATCGAGAGAACAGCTGGCTGCATACAAAACACCCCTTAACACCCAGATGCGTTTAAGAATTGTGTGGCCTACCAGTTGCGACCAGATCTCCGAGGTGTCAAACAGGCTGTAGAAGCGATTCGTCATCTGCGGACTTGTTCATTCGTATTCGGCTCCGTCTCTGAATTTCTCTCGGAGGGAGCTTCACATTCGAAACTGTCATATGGTGCTTGAGGCACCCGGTTGCGGAGCTGTTATTGATGACGCTTAACTATGCGAGAGTTGTTCATTCGGACGCCATAAGAGATAGGTCCAGTTTGCTCAGCTACCAAACCTTCAACCCATTTTGGCCCAGCGGCATAATTTCGCACCCAGACTGGAGTACCTGTAATTAAATTCTTAGAGCTGTTAGAGTCGCAGACCTTACCCAAGGTTATTTCATCGGGTTGAATCTTGTCGAAGTATGTCTTGATCTCTCGGTTGAAAAGCAGCGCAGCTGGTGAACGACTTGTTGCCGAGTGTGGAGTAATATGTTGATTCATCATATATCTAGCCAAACTCAGATCGACATTTGTGTTACGGCTCATTTTCTTAAGATAATTCTTAGTGCTTTGCAACATACGCTCTGCTTGACCATTTGTAGCCGGATGGAACGGAGCAGAACGAATGTGTCGGATTAAATTGTTTTCAGTGAGTACCTTGAACTCATCAGATGTAAACGCTGTTCCGTTGTCTGATACGAGTTCGTCAGGAAGCCCATGAGTGGCGAACAGCTGCCGAAGAAACCTGATTTCATCCGCAGCTGATGTGGAATTAACTGTGGTAACTTCCAACCACTTAGAATACTAATCGACAACCAAGAAAAATGTTTTGCCCTGGAAGGGGCCGGCGAAGTCGATATGTAAACGAGACCAAGGACGTTTCGTTGATTCCCAGTGGTGAGCTGGTGTTTGCGGTGGTTCATTCTGGTTCTGTTGACATGATGTACATTGCTTGACTACATGTTCGATGTCCGCGTCGATGTTGGGCCTCCACACATAGCTGCGCGCCAAAGCTTTCATTTTGACTATACCAGGATGCGATGCATGAAGAGCATGTAGAATTGCCTGTCGAGCTGGAGGGGCAACGACGGCTCGATTTCCCCACACTAGAACACCCTTATTAGCAGAGAGTATATCACGTCGAGAGTAATATGGATACAGATTACTTGAACAGTTAATTTTGATGCTGGGCCATCCCTTAACACCCAATTCAGAACTTTAGACGATAGAGTATCCTTGAATGTTTGTGACGCTAAACGCTGAGCGCTCACAATTGGCATAACTGCCATGTCAATCATTAGAACGTACTTGGTTGACGTTGATTCATGTTCGATCGCTAACGGACAGCTACTCAAGAAGTCTGCGTTGCTTATTTTGTTCCCGGCGCGATGTATAAATTTAAAATCATATGCGTTGAGAAAAATTGATCGGCGAAGCATTACATTTGAAATTACATTCAGAACTGATTTCGTAGTTGTAAAAATACCCAAGAGCGGTCGGTGATCTGTGAAAAGTGTAAATGATCGGCCGTACAGATAATTATGAAATTTCTTTACTCCTGCAACGAGTGCGACAGCTTCCTTGTCGATTTTCGCATAGTTCCTCTCAGCCTTAGGGAGTGTTCGAGAATAGAACGCAATAGGTTTTTCAAACCCATCTTCTACCTTGTGACTGAGGACTGCTCCAAGTCCGTAGGGTGACGCATCACATGTCAAAATTACTGGAAGCTTACCATCATAGTGTACCAGAACGTCGTTCGATGCGATGAGTTTTTTAAGTTTCCTAAATGCCATTTCATGGCAATGCTTCCATGACCAGTGAGCACCTTTATCCAAGAGGCGGTTTAATGGCTCAGCTACTGTTGCTTTGTGCGGTAAAAACGCATGGCAGAAATTCATAAGACCCAGAAAAGCTTGCTGCATCTTGTCTCTAGTTGCCGGAGCGTTATGGATCGCATCGATTTTGTCATTTAATGGTCGTATACCGAGAGCGTCAATTTTGAAACCCAAAAACTTCACAGATGTCACACCAAAACGGCACTTATCCTTGCGCAGCCGTAGTCCAGTTTTGTCGAACCGTGACAAAACTTCATTCAGACTAACAGCCAACTCCTCCTCTGACTTGCCCATGACCACTATGTCATCAAAATAAGGCAACACGCCAGGAATATTTTGTAAAATATTTTCGATGAAACTCTGAAAAATTCCTGGAGCTGATGAAATTCCAAAGTGCAGCCTGTTAACCTTGAATGCTCCCTCGTGTGTCGATATTGTTTTTTTTTTTTTCCATGTATTATACATCTGTCAAACAACATTTAGTACATTTTATAATAGTGATTAAGGAATAAAATTAATTTTCAAAAGAACAATTTCTTTAAATTATTTGTCAACTAAAAAAAAAAAATATACTGTACATGATAATATGCATCCACTCCAAGCAGCTAATACTTACGGCTGCCCCACTCTTCATGAGATACCGTAACGTTCACTGCTAGATATATAGCATAATCATCTTACATTACATTTGAAAGTGATGTTTATAATTTATTTCTACTTATGATTAGTTTAGTAGATCTACTGGTCTGATCCTCTTAAGACGCCGTCTGGTTGTCAGTTCCACAATGGGTAAGTTGTTTATCTCAATGTTTGAGTGAGCTAAAATTCGATGATGATGCTTTGTGCTTACTGCCACTATTTCCTCTTTAATAGTGGGTGTCTTAAGATCTCTGTGTAAGTCTGCGTTGGAAATGTACCAGTCTGCTCCTGATATCTGCCGAAGAATTTTTGATTGCTGCCGTTGGATAATATTTACATTTGATACTTTTAATGTACCCCATATCTGTAGACCATATGTCCAAATAGGTTTTATTACGCATTTATATAATAATAGTTTGTTGTACATCGATAGCTTAGTTTTTATTTTCATAAGCCAGTACATTTGTCGGTACTTTTCTTTTATTTGATTTTGTTTTTTCTTAATATGTAGCTTCCAAGACAGTTTACTGTCTAGGTGAATTCCTAAATACATTGCCGATTTTTCGATAGGTATGTCAAGATTATTTATTTTTAGAGGAATGGGCAAGAAAGCGCGTCTAGTTGTAAAAATTACTTGAGTTGTTTTATTTTCATTAATTTTAATTGCCCACTTATTGAACCAGGTAATGGTTGTATCTAGTATTCTTTGAAGATTTTCGGAAGCAATAGTTAAATCTTTATGAGCATAAAATAAGATTGTATCATCTGCAAAAGTTGCAATCATAGAACATAGTTCATCCGGTTGAGGATATCATGTGTATAGAGTACATATAGAAGAGGTCCTAGTACACTCCCTTGAGGGATGCCTGCCTTTATCTGCCTTATTGAAGATATAGCATCTTTGAATTTTACATAAAAGTGCCTATCTGATATGTAACTTTTTAGTAATACATAAAAATCATAAGGGAGAAGGGATCTTAGTTTATATAAGAGTCCCTTATGCCATACTTTGTCAAAAGCCTTTTCAACGTCTAAAAAAATACCTACACAGTATTTCTTATTTTCAAAGTCTGTAGAAATTTCATTCACAACTCTATGTATTTGTTCAATAGTTGAATGGCGTTTTCTAAATCCGAATTGATGATCGGGTATAATATAATTGTTGTCAAGTATTGATTGTAGCCTATTTTGAAATAAAAGTTCAAAAACTTTAGACAAAATGGGCAAAAGACTTATTGGTTTATAAGACGCTGGACAAGTAGCATCTTTGCCAGGTTTCGGTATTGCTATGATCTCGGCCACTTTCCATGTCTTAGGAAAATATTTTAGTCTTATCACAGCGTTAAATAAATTTCGGAGGTAGCATAGAGCACTCAAAGGAAGTTCTTTGAGCAGTCGTCCTGTTATCATATCGTAACCGGGTGATTTTTTTACTTTTGTTTTGTCAATAATATTTTTTATCTCTTTGACAGTTACATATCGAATTGAAATATTACTGATTGAACTGCTTGAAATTTCAGGTGCGAGAACGCAGTTTTGAGGGTCGTTAGTAAAAACTTCTTCATAAAAGCCAGCTAATACCGAAGCCTTGTCAAGTTCTGTTTTTGCCCAAGTACCATCTTTCTTTTTCAATGGAGGATTGTGATTTGTAGTTGTGTTTAATTGTTTAGTGACCCTCCAAAGGGAATAGTTTGTGTCTAGGGTTGGAGTCAAATTAATTAGATAATTTTCAATATTTTTGTTAGCGTTTTGCTTTAAAGATTCTTTTAATTCCTTAATTGCTCGATTAAGTCTTTTTTTGTCCTCTGGACATCTAGTAACTTGCCAGATTTTTCGAAGTTTTATCTTGTTTTCAATTTTCTGCCGAATTGAGGCAGGTGTATAATGAGAAACCTGTTTATGAAGTAAAGATGGAGAAGAATTGAGCGCTGCTTCAGCTACAGTGTCATTGAAGTATATCACGGAACTTTCTATGTCATCTGGAGATTTTAATAAAATGTCCGATCGTAAATTTGTATGTAAAAACTCTTTGTAAGCTACCCAATCGGTTTTTGCATTACAAAGTGTTGGCGTGGAATTATTTGTTACAAATGTTGTACTATAATCGAGCTGAATTGGAGAATGGTCTGAAGACAATTCAAAACGGGATTTAATAGAAAAAAGTCTCATATTTATATTTTTAATGACACAAAAATCAATTAGATCTGGAATTTTTTGACGATCTGTTGGCCAGTAAGTCGGCTCGCCAGTTGAAAGGTGTTTGCAGTTATTTAAAAGAATTGATTCAAGTAGCATTTTTCCTTTACTGTTTGTCAGGCGGGAACCCCATGCGATATGTTTTGCATTAAAGTCGCCAGCAGCTATGAATCTTTGTCCTAAAGAGTTAAAGTAATTATTATACTGTGAAAGTGTAATTTTATGTTTAGGAGGACTATACAAAGCTGAAATTGTCAAGGGACCAATATGGTCGTACGCAAGAATTGGTAGCTTGAATATATTCATAGTTATAATTTTCAACAGAGCTACTTTTAATTTTATTTTTAATAATAACTGCCGTACCCCCATGACCTGAACCGTCCGGATGATTTGTGCTGTATATGGTATATCCTGTGAATTTTAAAACATGTTTATTTGTTCTGATATTAATGCAATGTCAATGTTATTTTCAATTAAAAATTGTTTCAGTTCCAACACATGTTGAAACAGTCCGTTAGCATTCCAGATTATAATTCGTAGGTTATCTAATTGCATGCCTGCGAGCCTAACTTAGACACAAGAAGTGTAATCACATTTAAAATAGCTGACATTTGTTGCATTAGTTGTTTCATCATTTCTTTCAACTCTTGCATGTCATTGTTTTCATTAAGCTGAGAACGCTGATTGCTTGGTAGGATATTTTGGGGCACTATTGGATCAATGGATGTTGTAGAGAAGTTTATTGATTGGATGTGTTTACTTGGTTGAATTGTGTTTGAGGAGGTAGTGGCAGGATTGCTGTGCGTAATAGAGGGAAGTGGAGGAAAGCTTTCAGAGTTTGGCTTTGAAGTTTTTGCCATTGCAGCGTAGCTTTTAGCTGGATTGATTTTGACACTATATTCTTTACTTATATTATTAGTAGATGTAATTTGCTTACTCTCGTTTATTTTTGGTAAACTCTTCTCACGAAGTGCTGGAAATCGTTGGACTTTAAGAGTTTTATAAACCTCACAACCTTTGTAATTAGCTGTGTGATTGCCACTACACAAGGCATTTTGTAAGACCTTTGTTAAAGGTTAATGTACAATCAATACTTTTATGCGATCCAGCGCATTTTACACAAACTGGATCCCTTGTACAATAATTTTTAGTGTGTCCGTACTTTTGGCAGTTTGCACATTGCGCTAAAGTACGTTTGATGTGAGGAGCTTCAAATGAGATTTTAGTTTGTAGTAGGTGGGTTATTTCATAAATGTTTTTGTTATTTTCTTCACTTCTGAATTCGACAGAGAACAAAGGGAGAGGAATTTTTGTAGTCCTTTGCTGAATATATATATTATTATATTATATATTATATATATTTTCTACGGTATGGCCTAATTCTAGAAGTTCTGTTTTTATTTCTTCTATGTCTGCAGATGGATGCATATTTCTTAGAATTACTTTGAAATTTTTGTCTTCTTTTGGCTTAAAAGTGTAATATTTAGTTTTCCGCTGTTTTAACATATTTATAATGATTCTATATACGGTCGAGTCGGTTGACTGGACTCGGACTTCATTGTTGGCTAATGCTTTTAGCTCGAAGTTTTTTTGAGCTACTTCCCTAAGAGCATCATTTAAAATGACTCATCAGATGAGGACAAGGTTTCGGCATTGTTTTTTGCACTTTGTACTTGCATGTTTGATCCGTTAGAAAAATCTGTAGCCAATGAGGAATGCGATGACGTGATCGACGATTGTGAGGTGAAAACACTTGTTGTTGTTAGCATTGATGCTACTGTTGTTGTATAGCCACTCTGCGTTGTTATTGTTGTTGATGACACTATTGCTGGTTGCGATGATGGGAGAGGAGTTGTCGGGGTGGTACATTGGACACTCCACGGAAGCAAGCATTGCTGGGAGTGAGAACGAGTTGTAGCAGCGCAGAACGTTCATCCAACACCAATTGCTGGTAGGCTTGTGCCAAATCAATTTTAGCAAAAATTGATCCGCCTTCAATGGATGCCAACAACGTGTTGGCTGCTGGAATTTGGTGACAATGTGGTATGACAGGACAGTTTAATGTTGATTTGTAATCACCACATATGCGTATAGAGCCATCCTTCTTGATGACAGGTACCGTAGGTGTGGCCCATTCAGAGTATTCAACGGGCTCCAAAATGTCTTGCTTGCATAGACGATCAATTTCTTCTTCATATAGGCCTTTGATGGCGATTGGAATGCGCCTTGGTGGTAGTTTCACGGGGTTGGGCTTCGTCGATTTGTAGCGACAACGACCCAGCTCGGGCACGAATAAGTGTTTGAATTTATCCAAAATTGATGTGATGCTAGTTTCACTACTGACTGCGTGAACACCTTCGATACGTATACACAGCGCGTCAAACCAGTTACATCCAACTAAATTTGAGCCGCCACCGGAGACGATGATCAGCTGCAAATTGTCAATCTTACGGTGATTGTAGTTAATTGACACGTCGATGACCCCCTTCACTGGGATTACATTCCGTTGATAGTCACTTAGATCCAAGTCACTCTTGGAGAGATTCGGATTTCTTTCATGATGGTCACAGACGACCCAGAATCTACTTCAAAGTTGCATCTACAGCCATTGATGACGACAGAAATAGATTTTTTAAGATTGATCAAAGGTATGATTGGGTGAACGCCAGATTCTCCACGAGACGATCTGCGTTGTGGTGCACCTTGACGTGCTAATGTTGAAGTTGATGTAGATGTATTTTGTGAACTATGTTTGCGGCAGACACGCTGTAAATGTCCCTTCAAGCCACATGAATGGCACACTGTATTCTGATGTGCCATTGTTCCGAATGATATGTTTGTTCTGACAGGGATTCTCCGCTTTGACGACATGAACAGATTCGGTGTAAACTGACCCATCGTGTGACGCCTCGTTGCTGTATCTCATAGCTTTAGCACTGAATGCTGCTGCTTGATTTGTCACGGCACGCTCCATAACACTTTGCCCTGTTAACTCATTCTCCGCAAGGAAACTTTTCTGTAGGTTTTCATATTTCATACCGCACACGAAACTGTCGCGCAGTATACGGTCCAACGCTGCACCAAAATTGCAGTCCCCTACCAATCTGCGTAGCGATGCCATATAATCACCAACGGATTCGTTCGGCAGTTGATCCCGTTTATGGAAATGGTAAAACGACGCAATTTCCAACGGACGGGGAGATAGATAATTCGATAACAAAGTGTGGATATCAACTAAATTCAATTCACTGACCTGTGTGGGCGCAGCCAAAGATGTAAACAGGTCGAAAAGCGGAGCGCCAGCTAACGTAAGGAAACCTTCTTTTTTTACGCTCTTCCTCTTTGATGCTATTAGCTATTAGGAATAGTTCAAATTGTTCCATATACGATTTCCACTTGGTTGGTTGACCCAAGTCAAAAGGTTCCAAACGACCAACTCCAGCCATGCCAATGTGTTGGATTTTATGAGCACTCAGTGGTTGATTAATATGTGTGCTCACTGTGCTGCCTCTGCAACGGTAACGTCCGTTTTAAAATCCGCCACACTTCCCCTTGCCGTTACGCTGCTATCTTTATTTTCTTCCATCCACAATCAGAACTCACAACTCGCCGAATTCGCTCTTCAATGTTACGGCTGTTTCTCCTCACATTCGATTTACCGTTCGAATGTATAGCGAAAAATGTTCAGCACTGCTTGCGTATATATAAATATATGTACGTATATATTTAATATATATATAAAATAATAACAATTAAATCGCGCACAAATTATTATTATGGTTAACAACTTCCGATAAAAAGTAGCATATCTAATTACTTTTCTTATTTTGTCTCATTTGTGAAACTATACGGGGGGTGGTGTACCGCCCTTCTAATTTTGACCAAACTTAACCCCTTTACGTCTCATGATCCTCTTAACATGTGTACCAATCTTCATTTCTGTACCTTAAATGAATGCAAATATATGACAAATTTTGATTGTCGCTTTTATGGTGGGAGGGGCAACCCCCCATTCGATTTTGTCCGAACTTAACAGGTTGACGTCTCCTCATCGTCTTAACATGTACACCAAATTTCATCTCTGTACCTTAAATGGATGAAAAGATATAACAAAGATTGATTATCGCTTATATGGGGGGTGTGGCAACGCCCTCTCCGATTTTGTCAAAACGTAGCCTATGTTCTTTTCCATTATCCCACCTATCTCTATACCAAAATTCAGGCGAATTGGTTGAGCGGCTTAGCCGTAAGAGAGGAACATCCATACATACATCCATACATACATACATCCATACATACATACATCCATACATACATACAAACTTTCGCATTTATAATATTAGTAGGATTAATATAACTAATGCTAGCGTGTGAATACAATTCCATATATATGCATCACCGCATCGGTGAGCGATGCTATCGCGTCGATGTCTACAGCCGAACTGAATATACATGCAAGTGACGACAATCGAGAGAGCGGCTGGCTGCATACATAACAAATAGTAATGGCAAAACATGTTCTAACTGGAAACTGTGTTCGTTTAAAAGTAAAAGGGTAATCAGTTGGTATCATTGGTATCCTTAGGACCATAATAGTTTCGCCTGCTGCTGCACCTGTTAAAATAATCGCCTCTATAATATTTGGCATAAATCGCGTTATTTGCAGTCTTGTACCATTGCATAAATTAGGTGGCTGAAGTTTTTTTAGAAGCATGACTGGTGTACCAATTTTTAAATGTAATTCATAGTTCATAACGGTAGTCCCGGTGGAACCAAAATGTTTTTGTTGCAAATTTTCAAAAGCTGGATATACATTATCAATAAGTTCTTCTATTGTTCTGACACAGACTCCTTAAACATCTGACATAGTGATGTAATTTCTATTTTTAAAAGATGCTCTGCAACCTCATTTGATGACCGTCTCCATAAAGATGCACGCGCATATTAATAGACAATTTAAGTTTCCGTATATATGGTCAAATAGCACGTGTACCTTTAGGAACCACAAGAAAAATTTGTCTAAAATCTCCTATGAAGGCAAAAGTAACTCCGCCCATTACAGCCTGAAATGCTTATTTGTCGTTTGTTTCCCCGTGCAACAACCATAAAAATTCTTCAAACTCCAACTTGTCTGCTGTCCCGCTCATCTGAAACCTGTACCCTGGAGCGCTGAATGTACAACGCCGACTACACTTCCGTTACTTCCACCAACAGTAGCATCATCAACTACAATAACAACGCAAAGTGGCTATGCTACCTCTACTGCTTCTACTGTAACAACAACAACGGTGTATTCCTCACTCAGCTCGATCACGTCATCTCTATCCTCATTGGCTACAGCTACTCCAATCACAACAAACACGCAAGTACTGTACCTCAACAACAACAATAATAATCAAACTTCGACACATCCTAATAAGTCATCGAAAACAGTTAATTCAAATAAAACTAACACTGAAACCCAAAAAGTAAACAAAACAAACAAAGAAATCGGGATTTGCATTTGCCTAATAAGCAAATGCAAAACAGCAACAAAAAACAAAAAAAAATAAAACACAAGCAAAATTGCAGGATTACTGGCTTAACAGACCAAATACAACAAACAGGTTTGAACTGTTAGCAGACTGTGACAACAAAACAAACGAACAAACTGACAGTGTTACTAACTCGGTGCAGGGTCCACATAAAATTAATAAACCCCCTCCAATATATGTACAGGATGTTGGCCAAATTAAAATTCTAAATAAAGCTCTTTAAAGGCTCAAAAAAATTTTGAGTTGGAAACTTTAGCTAAAAATTAAGTTAGGATTCGAACTACCGACTCAACTAACTACAGAAATATTGTTATTGTTTTGCATCTATGTAAAGACATATATACGAAAAAAAGCAACTGCACATAGATGTATGTATGTATGTTAACGAGCACAATTTTTGCTTTAATTATGAGGGTCAACGAACCATTACGCATACACATGTATATATTTTAATGCGTTTTATCAAATTATAAATTATTTAATTCACTCAAATGCATCGAATAACTCACCCCTGCCACGCATCAAAAATAACAAGCGCTGGCTGATGACTCCGATATATGTAGCTCCAAATAAATTGACCTCCAACGATGAGTTCCGAATATGACCCAAATGCTCCTTGGCCTGTAGTCCAAATATGTTTATGCTCTCGGGCGTCAAAACGGAATAGCCTAACTGCGGTTCCTCAACAGCACCGATCGATGTACGAATTTCTAATTTAATTCGCAGCTCCACGAATAAATCGACTGCTCTGTTGGCCTTACAGTTTTCTACTAATTTATTAATCTCTTCTTTTTGTCAATTTCACTTACATGCTACTACAATGTTATAATATAAGAGATTAAAGATAATATAATCAGAGACGCAAATTGCGTTCTCTGCTGCATTAACTATATTACAGCTTATCAAATGCAGTTATTTTAAGCTGCAGGTAAATCCATATAGACTTATAAATACATTACAATTTTCAAAGCCTATTTTAACTAAATTTACAATTCATATTAATTAAATTCATAATCATTTGCAATAAAAATAAATGGCGCGAACATTGGCTATGATATGACGTTTAGCAAATGTGCTGGGATTACTGGCTGCGTTCTTAATGCTATCGAAGAACTTAAAGGTTTGCGCTGGACCTGCGTGGAATACAGATCGACAGAAACGGAGGTATTTACATACATGATGCAGACTGGAGTCTGACAAGTTTCAGAAACTACAAATATGTTTTAGTGTCATGAAAGTGGGGAATACCTCTCCTAAGCATAATAATAGCAGTTTGCCTTAAAGCAAAGCATTTATTAACTACATGACTAAACAGTCGCTTAAAATTAATTATTTAAAATAATATGTTTTAATATAAAGTTATTTAATAGTAGAAGAAGGAAAGTTAAGACCACTCAGACCTGTTGCAGGAATTTTTGGTTGGTCGCCTGGACGTAGCTGTGAGATGTCTGAGAACTAAACTTAGAGATTTGTACTTTAATAGTTTTTTTGCTAGTGCTGATGTTATTGTTTTCACGGAAACATGGCGTCAACCTCATATCCTGAATTCCGAATTATTCGGTGATAATTATGTTACATTAAGGAAAGATCGTCGTAATAGCTCTGTTTAAGGTATTCTGATATCTGTCAAATCATCGCTATTGACTGAAGAAATTTGTATTTCCGAAATGTCGATTGAGTTTAAATGTGTTAAAGTTTCATTCTGCGATTTTAACCTAAACATTACGTGCTTATTATCCTTCCTTCTTCCAAAATGAGCATTTACTTGCTTCACGCTTCAACAATATTGCATATAGCCACAGTTCTATGGGATGAGGATGATTATAGATGATTGTAATTTAATGGTATATGGCGGTCGATTTGGGTATGGTAATATCATCTGCCAATAATGACTTTCTACATAGTCTTCTTGATTTGTCCTTGCAACAGTGTAACAACATTTGAAACATTTCAGGTTGACTTATAGATCTTGTCTCTGTTGACAATGGTTGTGACATATCAATCAACAGGCTACCAGATAATACAACCAGAAGATAATTACCATCTTACTGCGCTATCTTTTCAGCTCGACAAAGTTACTTTAGGCGATAAAATTAAATCTTTAAATCTATTCATATGATTTAAAAAAACTGAGTACGCAAAGCTAAATCTGTTATTTTTTAGTACTGATTGGTTAAGTCCCGAGCATCGCACTGATATTGAGACACCATTAAATTTTCTATTCTACATTTTTCATTTACTTTCACAGATGTATTCCTTACAGAACTGTGTCTGGTTCAACGAATAGGCTACCATGGTTCTTGCTTAGTCTGTGTCGTTTAAAAAATATTAAATCGCGCATATTAAAAAAAAAAAATATAAACTGATTGGTTCCACTGTTCATTATAGTAAATTTTCTATTGCTCGCTCTAAATTTAACACATTAAATAAATTTTGTTACTCTACTTATTTATTACGAGTTGAAATTAATGTTCCCAATAATATTAAAAGTTTCTGTCAATATTAAATTTTCATGTCTTCCTGGTCCTGAAAATATTTCTAGTTTTATACTAAAATATTGTGTCAATTCCATTTGTGCTCCTTCGTTTTAAAATGTCCATAAATTAAAGCAAATTTCCAACTCTTTGGAAACAATCCTTTATTATAGAGATATTGTTAAACTGAGTGCTATAACTAAATTATTTGAGCAAAATATTACTGATCAATAAAATGCAGATCCATTTGTACCAATCTTTTAGAGTGCACTTCTATCGTAAATAAAGGGTTTTGATACACGTTTGTTCACCGGCGTAACCAGTCAACCTAGAGCTCCAGTTTCGGCGGCGTCGACACTTTAGCTGAACTAGCGACCTTTAAGATGCTTTATATACACACCAAATTATAGTCCTGCAAGTGATCCTGTAAGTCCACTGAACAAATAATCCTCTAAAGCCACGAATTATTCCATACACTAAATAAAGCGCAGCTCGCCGTGTTAAATCAAAACACTCGCCTTACACAAGGTCAAACACTCATTAACTTCCTCATCAAAATTAAACTCTAAAATCCGGAAATGCGCAGTATCATTACGCATGAACTGCTTTAGTGCGACTGAACGTGAAGCTCCTAGAGGCTGCTCACACTGATAATCAGGGCGAACAGGAAGAGTGTCCACATGTTTCTCGTCACTATCGCTTCGAGTGTTTTTGACAAAATGTCGTTCACAGAATTCGTCCTCAACTCTCTGAAAAGCCCTATTGGGAATGCTGTCTTATTGCTGACCCAAGTTAAACTTTGTAAAACAGGATACAATTTAATTCGTATTGCACCTGGTGGGGAGAGAGAGTGGACCCGTAAGAATCCACCCTAAAACAGTTTGTTGAGCCAGCAATGAACACAAAATATTTTGTTTTATACCCTCTCTCACGATTTGAAGGTATATATCACTGCCTATCACGATGTCGACCTGAACGCTCTTGAAAAATTGAGGATCGGCCAGGGGGAAATCAAAACAGACATCTGATGGCATTGAAATATTCTTACTGGGTAAAAATCCAGTAAGTTTGGGTAAAACAAAATAACTCGTTTCCAATCTGAAACTTGGATCGAGTGAGTACTCCAGAATCAAGCGACACGACCTGTTAATTCTAGCAGCTAGAGATGTATTCAACCCTGAACCATTTGCATGCACTCGTTCGCATCGCACACCAAGGCGCCTCTGAAGACGTTCCGAAATGAACGTACCTTCAGATCCCGAGTCTATCAGTGGTCGAGCGGAAACAACCTGATTATTGAATTTTATTTGCACTATAGCAGTTCCCAAGAGCACGTTCTTGGTTGAAAAGGCAAAGCAAGATTGCAAACTATTGCTGCTCATTGCTACGGACACTTAATCAAATTGTGCTCCGAAGACTGGCACATATGACACTGGTGCGTAACTTTTGTTTAAAAAGTGTTCAAACGCTTCGACTTGTTCGAAGAGCTACGAAGATTTGAGACCGTTTCTAATGTTCAGAACCTGCTTGTTAAAAAGGTGTCCATGTCCTTCCACTTTGGAACCTCTCGTTTGTCTTCCAAAGGCTGCTCCCATAGCGTCAGAGTATTATCTGGAAGACGGGTAGAGCACAGATATATAAGTATAGCATCCCAATTTTCAATGCTTGACTGTTCGACTTTAAGTTGATTGTTGATTGATTGTTGATTTCCCGCTGTAGCTTTTTAATGGCCGCGCCATTCTCAGAAGCTATAGGCTCTAAATCAAACAATGCCTAGAGCTGACTGTTCACCAAAACTCGTGTGTTTTCGTATCTATCAACCCGATTCTATTACGCTAACTTAAACCCATAGTTGGTTAGCGGAGATCTGTTGACAATATCACGCGCTTCATCACTAGTTTTTTGACTCAAGTGATACAACTAGAGTTAGACTTATAGATGGCCGTAAACATATCATGGCCATGTGTTATAATCAATGATAAAAATCTCAAAACAAAAGAAAATGAACAAACTGATAAAAAATAAAAAAATGCAAACAAATAGATAAATATAAAAATTTTTTTGTTGCACACACTTCACTCACTATTTGCAGCTATTTGCTTGTTTTTGGGGGCAAATAATAAGGCTGTTTGGCCGCTTCTTAAAATTGGCGGCAGCGCGCAGCGGCAAAACGTCGCGTCAAAAATGTAACAACTTTTTCCTTTGATTCAACTGCCAATCTCGTTCTTGACTATAGCAAAGTCGTGGACGCAGTTCTTAAACAAAAAAAGAAAAACGAATTTATTCAATTCTATTAAAAATTAAATAAACTAACCATTGGTGTTTGTCTGTCTGTCCAGCGCTCGTGAATAAAACAAAAAACGCTTGACAGACAGATGCGGGGTCACAACAAAAGAACATAAATAAATAAACGCACCGATGCGAAAACAATCAAATGCACTACTGTGCTTGTATTAAAAATATTTATATTAATAATTAAAAATGATTTATTTTAATTTTAAAACTGCAACATGCGCTCATGCAGCTGCTTCTTCTTCTTGTATGTTTACACTTTTGAGTGCGCCAAAGAAATTCCGAAGAATATTTGCAAACCGAGGACTTACGGAACTGGCAAATCAAAAAATGCAAACGCACGCAGCGGGAAATAAAAAATCAAACAAAAAAGCTATACGCACCTGATGTATGTACTCAAAAAGTAGGGTACAATTATTTATTTTAAAAACGCTCTGTCTGCGTTATCCGTGCTTCGATGGATCAAAAATGTTCGCTGTGTCGCTCTTAGGCTTTGGAACACCCAATAAATAAAAAAACAAAATTGTAGTTGCTGGCGCAGACAGGTAGGGGAGGGTCGTCAGTGCCTGTAAAGCACTCGCACGAAAAAACAATAAATAAATAAAACTCGCGTTTGTAAATTTAAAATAAATTGTTAAAGCGCTCGCTTCCATTAAATACAACACCAGTGTCTATACAAAACGGGGTAAAGTTGGCACAAAATTCAAATTCGTAAAATAAGACTATGACTAAGTGGTAGCGTACGCGTTTGCAGTAGTTTAGTAACTAACTAACTCCTCTCTCCTCTCAGAGTTGGTTACCGAGTAGATGAACAAGACGAGTAGCAAGTTAGCGCGGTGTGGAAAAAAGCGGTAATCACCACCAATTCAAATTTGGCGCTAACAGTGTCATCAAAGTGCAGAAATTTATATACTATATTACAAGTATTTAATGCCAGCAACGTTGCACAAAATCCTCATACATGATAAAGCGATTATTGAAAACAGTATTTTACCGGTGGGGATGTTTGCAGAAGAAGCTTCCGAAGCAAGGAACAAAAATTACAAATGTACGAAACAGTTGAAAATTTAGTCGAAAAGCTACAATGGAAGACATGTTCTTTCGTTCCATGGATTCATCAAATCCTCGTATAGCATCTTTAAGCTTATCTTCATTATTACAAAAACAAAAAAAATTGCCCCTTCCATCTGTAATTAGCAGCATCTAAATCACAAACTTTATTTTCAAATCTATCGTGTTAAATGTCTCAAACATCACCAAATACCAAGTTTCAATACAATTCAACAATTGTTTAAACAATTCTGTATTGTACCCGACATTTTGAATTTTGGGTATCGGACCTCAGATTCATAATCAGCGACACCCGAGTTACATATTCCATAAAAATACGCACAATATTTAAAAACTCGTTCGAAATATTGGATCCGCCATTTTCAATTTTACAAATCCGACATCAGATTCGTAATCAGGAACCCCAAAAACCCTAGAATACCAAAGTTTCATGAGAATTCTTTAACATTTCGATTTTTGACCACTTTTTTATTTCCACCGTAAGCATCGTCTGTCACAAGGGATATTTTGGGTAAATCGATGGACGGACAGACAGAGAAGGAAAAGGTAAGTGTATTTAATTAACAGAAGTGGATAAATATTCTTTTCTTTTTTTGTTCGAGATTTGTGCTGAAGACTTTTCTATCGTCAGAAACAACATTGGCAGTTGAGGAAAGAAAAAAAAAGGTGAATTTTTTAAGCGAGTTTTTCCCGCTGGCGTCTGCCGCCAATTTTAAAAAGCTGCCAAAAAGGCCTTTTTTTTATTTTTATTTAAAAAAAATTAATTTTATTAAGTACTTTATGTTTAATTGTTGGTGAAAAAATTTTGTTGTGGTTTTTTGTTTTATTTACCAAATTATGTAAAAAAGAAATGGATGAAAATAGATTGAACCATTATGCTGACGAACTTCTTCGGTTTGCGGCGCAATGTAGGGAAATAGGTACGATAGGGACGATAATAAACGCGTTTTAGTGAAATCCTAACTTAAGGCATTATTTAGTTTGGAGGCTATAACTTCGGAGAATGGCACGGCCATTAAAAAGTTACAGCGAGGTATAAATAATTCTCTCTCCAATTTAGAAGCAAATAGCATCAGTATTGAAAATTGGGATGCTATTTTGGTGTTCTTATGCTCCACTCATCTTCCTTTTCAGACTTTCCAGTCTACCATTGAAGGCAGCTGATAAAATGTTCAAAATTTCTGGCACTAAGCCCGATGCAGAGGACAAATGTAGTCATAGTCACATGAGGAACGAGTGCAGAAGTGCGCACAAATGTTCAAAGTGTCAGAAACCACACCATACGTTACTTCATTGGAATACTGCTGGCCATGTTTCGATTTCTAACGCCTCTACTTCAGCAGCAGTTCCAAGGTCAGGGTCACCACAAAGTGATGTAGCAACTAGCAGTAGAAATTTGCAATCATGTTAAGCTATTTCATCTAGGAACGTGCTCTTAGGAACTACTATGGTTCAAGTTTGTTATTCGGCTTCAGTGTTTTTGGTTCGTGCATTAATTGATTTGGGCTCTGAAGGCACGTTGATTTCCGAACGCTTTCAAATAAATGTAACAGAATAGAAGCTCAGGTGTCCGGATTAAACGCTTCAGTTGCAGAAAAAGTAAACAGGTCGTGTGTTGTGCAAATTAAATTTCCTAATAGAGACAAGTGCATTTGTTTTGCCAAAGCTCACTGGGTTGTTACCTAGTAGTAATATCACTGTGCCCTCTGCGTTGAGTTTTGAGTTCCCCTTAGCTGATCCGCAGTTTATCAAAAACGATCAGGTAGATTTAGTGCTTGGCAGTGACATTTATCCCCAAATAATTAGGGGTGGATTGAAGCAGAACGTTCTGGGGTCGTTGCTGGCTCAAAATACAGTTTTGGGCTAGGTGTTCCACAGTACCAGTTTTGTCCTATTTTACCGAATTGAATTTGAGCCAGCAACTACAGAAGGTTTGGGAGATTGAAAATATTCCGGATAGGGTTTTTCAAAGCGCTGAAGACGAGTTTTGAGAACGACATTTCGTAAACACTACTCGTAGGGATAGTGGACGGCTTTACGTTGTTAGTCTTCCAGTGCGTCTAGAATTTCAAGGTGAACAACCATTAGGAGCTTAACGCTCAGTTGCTTTAAGACTGTTTCTGCGCAATTAAACTGCGATCCTCTGGAATCCAGAGTTTAAAACTCAATATGATGAGGTAGTAAAAGTATATTCAGATTTGCAGCATATGGGCAAGGTAAAACCCCGTACTGTCGGAGAGCGACATTATTACTTGCCTCATAATACGGTTTTGAAGCCGGAGAGTTCGACCAAAGTTAGAGTGGTATTTAACGCGTCTCTAAACGGGTTGAGTCTGAACAACATTTTATAGACAAGTCCCTCCATATAGAATGATTTGATGTGGTTAATCACAAAGTGACACCCAAATTTGTTTTCAATGGTGACATTGAAAAAATGTATCGCCAGATAAAAGTCGAGAAGAATGATTCAGTTTTTCAAAGAATTATTTTTCGTTTTGAGAAAAATGCTGAAATTTCATATTATGAGTTAGCTACCGTTACTTTTGGAGTCAACTGTGCCCCTTATCTGGCTATCAGGGTGTTACAGCACTTAGCCGATGATGTTGAGGATATGCATCGATTAGCAGCTGAAATTTTACGCTCTATAATGTATGTAGATGATGCACTAGCTGGTGCTCGTTCACGTGATGAGCTTATAGTAGTGATAGATTGTTAGATCCGGCAGGTTGGTTAGCACCAATAGTCGTCTTTGTCAAAATTTTAATCCAAAAAAATTGGCTAGAGAAGACGGATTGGGATGACTGCCTGTCTGCATTCACCCAACATTCTTGGAAAACGTTTTTGGAACATTCAAATACCACGTTAGATAAATTTTTTCCCCTTGGCTAACTGCCAATTTTACGGATTGTCAGATGCTTCTGAAAAAGCATATGGAGCATGCTTATATAGTAGAGTTGAGCTGAAAAAAAGTTTCCACTCATTTGGTTTGCGCAAAGAGCAAAGTGGCGACTTGGTCGTGTTTTGAACCATACGCAGGGAAGGATAGCAAAATTCGAGTAGCTGAGTTTAAAATAGGACGTGGTGTAGTGACAAGCCCTGTTGTCAAGCCAGTTGTTTGTTTAATGAATAATGGTTTTTGTAAGCTTCATTACAGCTTAATGATGGAGAATGGACAAAAACCAGTTCGTGCTAAGCGCACTATTGTTTGTCGCGTGTGCAAGCGCTACCACCCCTTACGGTAGTGTCCGAATTTTTTGGATATGGACTTGGAGAACTGGTTCTGCTGCATCGGCACTGTTCGTGTTGTCTATCCCACGACCATCAGCAAAAGGACTGCAATAGTTTGCGTGTGTGCGACTAT
>JAWNNP010001253.1:0-184747 GCA_035044805.1 Leucophenga maculata | reverse complement strand
TCTAGTTTACTTCAGTTAGTTGCTGCTAGCCTTTTTATAAGTTTGTCACTTTGGTCCCAAACCTTACAGATTGAACCGCAATGCTGCATTTGGCATATGTTTCTTTAAATGATGGTGCATTCTGCCACTCAACTGCGGCTGCTAATTGATTAAAACT
Source organism: Leucophenga maculata (assembly GCA_035044805.1). Lineage (NCBI taxonomy): Eukaryota > Metazoa > Arthropoda > Insecta > Diptera > Drosophilidae > Leucophenga > Leucophenga maculata. The sequence continues at coordinate 184,590 of JAWNNP010001253.1, read as the reverse complement.
ACTAAGTGTTGCATGTGTTTAAATAATATTTAAAGTTTAAGTATTTTCATTTAAATAAAAATTGGTAAAAATTTCAATACTTAAGAAGCCAATTTGTTTTTGATCTTTCGATTTTATTGATTGTGCATTTGGTGGTCCACTCGGTAGTGATCGATTTGGTGGCAGTCTCTTTAATGATGGTCCATTAAATCGTAGCCATTTGCTGTTGATCCACCAAATATTTTTCCTGCTCTCTAAAATTTCCGTCTGGTTGTCTGGCAGCTGCACATTGCCTTGCACAAATTTTGGTGTTAACTATCCAAAATCCGTTAAAGCGTCTTTTTTTATAATAACATCTTTTTGGGGTAGAACACTTGTCTTTCTTTAAGAATATCGGTTAAATATTAACGTATGGTGGCTTCGGGTGGACGGATACTTCACATACATATATACATACTAATGGGCATGATGACCAATTTTCAGAGTATCCTTCGAAAAAAAAATGACTTTTTCATTGATGAAATAAGTGAAATTGTAAAAAAATCTTCTTTAATTATGTGATATTAGCTTAAAAGTCGATTTTGTAATTTTTAGGACGTATGCACTAATAGAGTAGATGCTTTTGGAGTCAAAATATTGCCCATCGGAAACTACGACGTTTGCTCATCTTTCTGGTAGTTTGTGGATTCCATCCCAAAAGAACTTCTCCGGCTTGGCTGCCAAGAACAAATAGATTCATTTTTTAATACCCTGTTCTGAAGTGAAGCGTATTCCGGTGGTGACATTTTACATTGATCTGAACAAATAGTAGTTAGAAGGGTGAGGTAGAACATCCTAACCACTGCTTTCTAAATAGTTTTTAACCGGTCCTGCAATAAGTGGCCGAGCGTTGTCATGATGGAAAGTTATGGATTCGTGTCCGGTCACATGTTCTGTTCGTTTTTCCGCGATTGCTCTCTTTCAAACGAATCAATTGTGTTCGGTAGAGGTCACCTTTAATCGTCTGATCCGATTTGAAGAGCTCATAATACAACACATCCTTGTAATCCCACCAAATGCAGAACATTACCTTGACGCAATGGATATTCGGCTTTGTTGTGGATGTTGATGATTATCGTAATGAATCCATTTCTCATCAACAGTGACAGTCAGTTGCAAAATGACTTCATTTTGTGTCTCTTTGTTTCAATTCAAACGGCACCCAATTTCCAAACTGGTTTCTTGATCAACTCCCAAAGCTTTTGCAAGTTCTTCATCGAGCAATGCCTCCAATTCTTCATCTTCAAACCTTTTTGGTTGTTCGGGTCGTCACCTTAAACTTTCACTAAAATACGATGACTTTTGGTAGCACTTTTCTTCATGTTACAGTAATGAAGAAGAACTCCCAGCATAAACAATTTATCTTGCACAAAATTCGACATTTTCAAATGATTAGAAAAAATATTTGTTTACGCTTCAACCAAATGACATATACTAAAAAATACTCGCAATGACAGTAGCTTCCAAATGAATATAGTCGCGGATGAACAAGACGCGAAGTAATACAAGTAATGCCCTCTATTAGAAAACCGCATACACCCAAGTAGGGGCCACCGAACTTCGTGATTGCAACCAGTCGCTCTTCTCAATGCATAATTTCATCCTTATTTGTATGCCGTAACGTTGCATGGGATGATATAACTCTTCCTTCTAGTAAAACAGGAACTCACTGCGAGTCTTTTGCATCCATTCAAGTTGCCCTGGCTTATAAGAACCTTATTCTAGAATTAGATGGAGTCTAAAATCTATCAAAATCGGATCATGCGTCCATAGTAAAAAAAATATAAATTACTACCAAAAGCGTCACATTTTTTTTTTTTTTTTGAGGGTTCGGGGTGCGAGAGTATCTACACTTTAACCTTTGTTCCTTGGTTAATTTTAGACAGACTATTTTTTTTTTTTGCCAGATAACTTCTTGCTGATGCTACGAACGAATTTTTTTTAACACCATAGAAGGACTTGATGCCGACTTTTCAACAAGGGTAAAGCTGCGTTAGTAGCTTATATTGAGAATGAAAAGTTTCTTCTATAAATCTGGCAGCCAAATTTAAACTACTTCCTCACTACGCCACACATTTTTCAATTCTTTAGAAAAGCATCACATTAGTTCTTTGCAATGCCACACAATACATTTTGTATTTTTGTAAATTCCGCACATCTGACCTAAAAATCTAAATTAAACAAACTCAACTTCAAAGAAAACCTCCAAAAAGCAGCCAGAGGCCAAGCTGAATACCCGCGTGTGTATTGTCGCCGAAATAAAATAAGAAAAAAAAAAAAAACGAAGATTTGCTTCATGCAAAAATCAGAACATGTACGTCGAGCGAATGCAGAACGAACTGAATGCAATATGCAAAATCAGGCCGAAGGCAATCGCGTTGCAGCTAATATCACTTCATCTTAAGTTCGCCGGCATCAACATCAGTAAGAAGCATATCACGACATGGCATGCCACGCCTGCCCGGCTAGATGGCTTAGAAAGTAACTTGTACGACAAGTTCACCGCGGGCACAACGCACTCACTCACTCACTCGCTCGCTCGCTCGCACATGCACAGAGCATCTTCGAATCTATGCCGTATATGAGATTGTGTGTACGCTAATGATTCTACTCATTTCGCTGGTCTTAGTCAATTTGATATTCCTTACGAGCAATGGCAGCGCAGCCAGCAGCCAACAGCAACAAGAATGACAGTGCCAGGATTACAGCCGACGCCAGGACGACACAAGAGGGGCCCATGAGGCAATGAAGATGACGATGGCAGGCATTCACAAAAAAGATGAAGACATTGCCTGCAATGACTCTGACAACGCCAAACCAACTACAGCAACAACTACATTGTACAACGAGAGACAGACAGACAGACAGACAGACTGCGGCGCCATCCTACGACTGTCACCTCCAAGCAGCCATGCAGCCACTGATGACAACTTAAGAATGTCATTAAATTCTCATACAGCCAACAAAGCTACATGTGCTCCATGGCGAAAGAATTGCCACGAGGATTTTAGAGACAATTTAAGTAGCACGGATTTAGAAGACAGCCGCAAAAGCTGATGCTGGAGGAGTACTAACTGCAACAGGAGGTGCAGTTGTAGAAGGTGGTAGCGGCAGCGCAACCGACAGCAATGACAAAATAGTAGTTGAAAGCGAAGCCAACGACCAAGCCAAACCAAACCGAACCAAGTTGCAACAATAAAGTAAAATAAAAAAAATAAAAATACTAACTAAAATGATGCAGCTGAATAGTAAGTAAGGCGCGCGCGTTTGGTATGAGTAACTCAAAGATATTGTTCAACCGCATGGCATAAAAAAAAGAAAGAAAGTGAGCGTTGCGAATATTAACAGGCAAGTGCGACATTTTGTTACGCTACTTTTTCAAAAGTTTGCAATTTTTGCGAGAAAATGGGAAATGTGCGGGTCCACTATCGAGCCAGTTAAATTTATGCTTCTATTGACTTCTTATGTTATTAGACTGAACATAATTCTTAGCCTTAACCTTCGATTTTTGTATGAAAAATGTTTTCACTTGAAATTCTAGACTTATTACGAATGATAGCGTCTTACTCACATATAGACGTAACCCCCATATAGGCTGCCCACCAACTTTTTGTTTTTTGTATGAAAAACTTATTTGCTACAGTCTTTATCAATATAGAGCTGTCTTAAGCACGGAAGCTTCACATTAGATATGAGCAAGGGAGCACATATTGGATCTCGATGCCTATCCTGACACATTTGTGTTTATACCAATCCATTCTATCCGTTTGCTCCACAAATTTCACATTCTTCAGATGATTGAAATTCATGATGAATTTTAAAATCGTTTATGTTGGTCTGACTTCATCCATTTGGGGTTAAAGTTTTTACTTCGGTAATGTAACTTAATGGGCCTGCAATACTGAGTCGAAGAAGCTTCCATATTTTGACAACAAGACATACTGTAAATATTGGTGAATAACATCAGTTTTATCTTAACTAAAGGTTTTGTTAGAAAAGTAGAATGGCCACTGCTGCAATCGCAACCCTATTTATATACAGCAGTTAGCTAAGAGAACGTTCCCATACTACGTGACAGATTTTTTAAACTCTAACTCAGTGACCACCCGTAGTTTATGCCAAGACCGCCACTGTTACCAAGCTTGGTATTTTTAAAACCCCTTCCTCCCCCTATGGGTAACTACTCTTATTCTGTAATGGTACTTCAGCAAAGATGCAGACTAAAATACTCGTGAGAAAGGTAAATATTAGCAATTCGACTTTTTGCGTCAGCTTACATTAAAATTTAGAAGCGCTTTGTATAGCCTCCATCTCTGTATAAAGTTATGGATTCTTGCCGTGAATAACACAATGAAAGCTGAGGATTTGATTTAAGGGATTTTCTAACTTTATCCCATGTATATGGATCAGTTTGTCAGATTGACACACTTTTGGACGTATTTTCCTTCCCAGCTTAATAAAGGCTGAATCCCATTAGTTAATCACAAGAGGAATCGTTGATTAATGCAGAGAATGTAAATATTTGAGTTTTTACTAGAAAATTCCTAAAATTGTGAACCATTTCATGGTGACCTTGCTTTTGACTAAACCCTTCGCTGACTTTAATAGGACCGAAAATTCTGTGAAGAGTCTTTCTCTCGAAGACTTCCAACGCCATTACATCTGACTCAAACACGCCCCATGCCTCTGCGCCATATAGAAGTACCGGAGTAACAGCGTCTTGTAGATCTTAATTTTCCTCCTTAGATAGAAGGCTTTACTTCTAATTTGCTTGCATCTATTTCCAAGCGTGATTCTTCGCCTGATCTTCAGGCTGACGTTGTTGTAGCCGGTTGTTACTGATGCATGATAAATTTTTTACAATATTGAATTTGAAAATCTCCATCATCACTGACCGATGACGGCGTGTGAGGAGACACCAAGTACTACGTCTGGTCCTCATTTAACGCTAGGCTCATGAAGCGAGACTGTTCTTCAATCTCTGAGAACGCCTTGCTGACTCGCCGTCCTTGCGAAATGTTCTGTATGTGGAGGCGTTGGCTTAGCATAAATTCTGTCAGCAGATTGAAAAAAAACGGAGTACGATGCATCTCTCTCCCTGAAGCCTCGGTTTGTAACAAAAATTTAGAGACGTTCTAATCTACCCAGAAAACGCTTTATATATTTGATAGCGTCATCATGCAAAGATGAACGATGTTTGCCGGGATACCTAATGCCGAAAGCGGCTTCATAATTGACAAATAGGTCGTTTTAAAATTAATGGGTCTTTTCTACGATGTGAATATTTGGTCACTGGTTGACCTTTTTGGTCTGAAGCCAACCTGATCTGTCCTATCAGCCTATTACACATTTGGAATGGAGACTTATTCCGTGGTAGTTGGCGCAAACAGCGTGATCCTTTCTTAAAGATAGAACAATGAACGACTGGAATTTCCAGTCGTGACTAAAAGTTGTTCCGATGAAATAGTTTTTTTTTGATAATCCTAACAAATATTTAAATATCCATAATAAATAATAACATCATGTTTTTTTTTTCTTTTGAGAATATCATAAATTGTATTTCGTTAGTGAAGCCAGGAGATTTTGAAACCATTTAACCAGTACGTGGCAAAAATTGTGGGTAATATCTCATTCTATTATATCAAACGTATGCAGGCAGTGGGAAACTTCTTGCATGTGTTTTGTTTTTTTTTTTTAGGTATACGTGGGCGACCTGGGGATTAAATTGATTTATAGGCATACCAAGTTCTTTAAAATGTTCTCCCTTTTCGGAAGCATTTTGCGCCACAAAATTTTTTAATGGCTTTCAATTTTTGATCTATAACTAAAATAGATACATTCAATGCCCCTGTAATATGTTTTTATAAAATTTTCGTTAGGCTCATTAGAAGTTATAATGCGGTTTCAGGAACTTGAAGGAGACGAGAAGGAGATGCGCCTTAGTAACTGCAAGAAGCGTATATTATAATGCTGTAGACGTAGACTAATTAGAGCAGACGTAGATGGGTTACTTGGAGATTACATATGCCACAACCTTGGGCTAAGCTAATTTCTTAGAGAATTTGTCTCACGAACTTCACTAATCTAGTTCATAATCTATATCATCATCTAAATGGCCATCTGGATCTCCTTCTTCATCCGTATTGCCATCAAAGTCTATCTTTAACATTTTTGGTAACTCTTCATTAGATACCGATGAGCACTTATAGACGAAATTCCATATCTACTAAATGCATATGTATCAGCCCTCATTTTAAACATAAAAACAATTTGTTTCCCTACTTTTCCAATTTTTACTTCAAAATCCTCTAAAATATATTTGAAAAGCAACATAGGAGACGTATAGGCTGACAGCTTTTTGGGACTTGAAACCATCTTTTGAACAAGCCTACATTTAAATACGCACTCCACCATATTTTCCGGCATGTAACAAATTAAGTAATAAATTTAATATGCTCTTATTATTCAAAAAGTAAATATATATAATATTAAAAGTCTGAAGTCTGAAATGCATCAGGATTATGCACATTCCTTCTTTTTTATAGTACGTCCTCGTTTTCTAGCCAAACAGATGACATGTGCAACGCATTCAAAAGTCTATTTCCGGCATTGTGAAGTTCATGGAGACAACTGTTGTTGGGCGTACGAATAGTGGGCGGTTATACGAATGAGATACAAATGAGTGGCTGTGTGCTGAATGTAATGCAAAATGCATGAGTGGCTTATTTAGTATGCAAGTTTGTAGACTAACCACAAGCAAAGCCATTCTTACACAGACTACCAGCAAAGTATTTAAGTAAAATATAAAATAAACAAAAAAAAAAAAAAAAGATACATCCAATGAAAAACAATATATGTGCATTTAAAATAAAATTCCATTTGACTTTAATAAGGCAATTTCCATCGACTGCCGAAGAAGTAAAGGCTGCCCATTTGCGAAACCAATCAATCTGTAAACGTTTACAAAACCAAAAGCAAAGCGCATACGAAAGGATATCACAAACTGCTGAAGCCAAACCAAAACCAAAGTAGAGAGAGAGAGCGAGAGAGAGGGACACTGTTTGCTCGACAACCATTATCTCGAGTTTCCTGTTTACAAATCAAAGCATAATATTTCTACAATCTGCATTTTATAAATATTTTCAAAGTGCTATTACGGCTCAATCCAGCTCAGCTCAACTCAATCAACAATAGGCAAATCCGATGCTATTTGGTTTGGCTTTGGTTTTCTTATCAGAGCGAGAGAGAGGGAGATAGATAGAGAAGGAAACAAAAAAGTGTAGTATCTCGTAAAGAAATTGCACGCAGTAGTTGGATATCATACAAAAGTAAAATGCTCAGCATACAAATGAAATGTGATGATTCTTATTGAGTTCTTCATGTATTCATTTTTATATTTATTTTATTTATTTATTTATTTAGTTGCATTCGTACGCATGTTAAAGAAATATGTTTTGTACACTTCATATATTGTGTATTGTGAAAAGGGAGTTATCACTTTATCGGTTATTTTGTAGTGCATTGAAGGGGAGAGCATAGACCCTAATGTGTGTGTAGCGAATGTGGCAATTAAGGAAGTCCAGGGAATGGATCAAATGGGACTAAGCATGCTTTCCTGAGGAACACCTGCCCACACCATCTAGAAACATCGAGAAGATCCTGTCGTTCCGGAATCTGTGAACAAGCGAGAACATTTGAGGTGCCAGGATGTCTTTGAATTTGCTATATCCTATCAAAAGCGTGTTGAAGATCCAGTTACACCTCTACCTTAGTCTGGAATCCATATACGATAAAGTTTATCACCATATTCAGCTGCTTAGGGGTTCCGTGTGCTATCCTGAAGCCACACTGAGAGAGTGGTCACTTCTGATTAATCTCGTCGATCGTCAGTTTTCTCGTCAACAGGCCTCTCTCAAACAGTTTAGCGATGAATGCAAGCAGACTGATGGTTCGAAATAAATCGACAACTGGCTTCTCTTCCCGGTTCTACGATGGACTTTTTTCTAATTTAAAAAATGTGTCCAACTCTCATTGCCACGTTGAAATGATATACCAGAAAGGGTGCCGCTTTCACCGGTAGCGCTTTCATTATCCTGTTGTCGAGATCAGTTTCACTTAAATTTTGGAGCACTTTGATGTAACAGTGGATATTCTCGAAAGTATTGGGTTTAACTGAGAAGGCCGGAACTCAGTTCATGCTATTACCATTTGTTTTGCAAATGGTGAGCTTTGGTTTGTATCTTCTCAAATAGAAAGAAATCCGCTCCTTAACGGTAGTCATACTTAGGAATCTGTGCAAGATTGAACCTCGATCGGAACTGTCACAGTGATGAGGCTTAAGACGTATCTTCTACATCAACTCCAGGCTAGATGTGAGAGGAAACGCCTCTAGCTGAGGTTATGAGCAAGTGTGTGGCACCGATTTTTATTGACATTGCTCGTAGTTGTCAAATTTAGATGCTGTATCTCCAGGTAGATGGAATTCTTTACTGGAAGATTGCTTTTTTATTGCTCTAAGATTTTTTTTTTTTTTTGTCATAATATCTTCTTAAATTCGTGTTGAAATAGGCTAACTTTGGTTTGGATGGGCTGCTTTACAAAGTGTCTACTTTTAAGGAGGTTATACATATTTTTCCTCTTCGTAGCCTGTCGTAACGCAATGTAGTCGAAAATGAAAGCTGAAGGACTCACCTTTTCAAAGAGCAGCAGACATTCATGCTATTTTCATTGTTGATTTTAATGTTCCAGATCTTGACCCATGCGACATACTTCTTGAATTTGGCAAATAAAGAATTAAATATGCTCACCCTGTCGATACCCTGTTGCGGAAGGACGATAAAGATGCCGTCGCAGTAATATTTTGTATAAAAAGCTTCGAAGCGAAAAAATTTCTCAATAATGTTATATTCAGCAAAAAATCCCAAATCCAATCAACGAACGAATGTTCTCCAAAATCATCGTTTGTGAAGATAGGAGACTGATCGGCTGTTACGACTCGTTGTCGTTCTTCAACTTTCAAGGCTTCAAGATCATAGATATAAACGCAAACTTAAGGACTAGTTGGAACACTATAAATTGTACTACATGCATTGGAAGTTCCCAAGGCATCACATTACACATGCTGACAGGGAGATTTGCTTCAGTTGAGGTTCTGGAAAGTTCGTAGCGTATGTGCATCAGTGCATCTCGATTGCATTCCTAAGATGGCAAGCAGCTCTACAATACTTGATCTTATTCTAAAGAGCTTGGAATCTCATGAATATCTTGCACAGTTGTCGCTTACTCGTAATAAGAGATCGTAACTCCGAAGTTCGTGCCTGCCGGATGGCATACATATCAAGGAGGTATGTAGTATGCCTTAACCGCAGCAATGTGGACTTAATGTGATAACAGCTTCCATATACTGAACTGAAACAATCTTCATGTTCGGGTGAAGCGATTCTTTGATTGTTCTTTGGACAGTAATGTGACACCAATGACGGATGGCGTCAATGGTACAACCAAAGCATTAAAATCGATGATTATAGTTAGGTAGAGCGATTAAAGTTCCATTGGTTCGTCGATAATGAGAGCCACATGCGAAATATTAAGACAGATGGAACAATTTTTAGGGTTCCCGTACGGTACGGGGGCTTTGTATAGCACCAGTTTCAAATACTTCGTCATCCTTTCATCCCAGAGTGCGTACTAGCTTGACGTTATAATCACCGACAGTTTAAATTTTTTTAGCTGTAGTCTCCAGTAACGCCACGCATTCATTGGTCAAGATCAATTAAATCCGAGTAGCGAAAATTTTCAGCTGCTAGAATTGCTTTATGTTAAATTGTTTCCAATCTTTCGAATACCGGATCTACTAATTCTTCTTTTGAAATTGCGTTTTGCAGAAATTAGATGGGAAGATGTGTTTTCCTCTTTCTTGATTCGGAGATACAATGCCGTTACTTATTTCTAGTAACTATATTTAGAATATGGCAGCTGTGGATCGTTCTAAAGTTCAACTTTTACTCTTGGTTAAATACATTGTTTGACTGTTCTCGGAGAAGTTGGAAGTTTTAAGCGGAATGAAAGGGTTTTTCTTTTTAAGTCACCAAATGGAAGCTGCTTATTTTGCACATGTTTTAATATATGGATTCCAATATCTTCTTGTGAGTCATTGTACGCTCATCCCATACAATGAAATATCATTCCCGAAGAACTTTTCCCAATCCTGATGTTTTAGAATTGTCACAATTTTGGTATTTAGTGAACTGCATTGTGACAGTTTAAGGTCTGAATAAGTTGTTCTACCAAACATAATATGACCGTTTGAATGGATTTTAGTCAGGATTAATCATATTAGGAACATTTTGCCAGCTTAAGCGATCCAATTATTGGCAATGGCTTATACGATGGTATCAAATCCTATCTTTTGTTCTTAAAGGAGTTAGGTGACACGACAACTGTAACTCATTTCAGTTGTATGATTGCTCCCTAAACTGTTCTCTGTTCTATTCGGTGCTCTCACACCCAATTTTGAAAAATATTGTAGAACAAAGGTCCACAATAAAGATTGCCGCTTCATTGTATATCTCTAGGCCTGCGAATCGCCACCAAAAAACATTAAGCATCAGTAATGACGGATACGATCCTCCAATGATGATGACACTCGCAAACGATTTAAAGACTTTGAAAGACGGATATGCACTTGGCATGTATGCAGCATTGTTGTGGGAGATGTACATATCTTGGCTGTCTGACGTCTTCAATAAATACAAAGCTGACATATTTACACTGCAATCCAGGCTATACAATGGATAGAGACCATATTCTATCATCTGGTTCCAAAAAAGAGTACGCGAAACACGTATTCCATTATTATTTATAGTGTATAGCAGTGGTGGCCAACCGGTCAAATTGATAGTTTGATATTGGTCGTTTTTGTCTTCTTTAACTTCTGGGAATGGGCGCACAACGTGTTGCAAAATTAATCCATTTAAAAATAGCAGGGAGTAGCCAAGTGAACGAAGGAACTACAAATTCCACCATCGAATTTTACGTGGTACAATTTTCCTAGTTGATATCAGGGTACCATGCCTCAGCACTACTAATCAAATAGTTTCTCCAAAGACTTTAACAATATCGAGTGAAGACTAATTAGTGGTGTGTAAGATCTTGGATCACTTTGGTCTTTATAGCACTTCTTTTACGAAAATATGACAAACTTTTTCGAAATAGAATGGTGACTCGTCTTCATCTGTTAGGGCACCGTCTGCTGCTTCATATTTACTTCTCACGAAGATTTTTATAAAATGTTTCTATTTTTATTTCCCTTTTTTTTTTTTTTGTTTTTTGGTTTTGATTTAATTTTTATTATATTTTTGTGAACTAGAAATACTGTACAATGCCGGGTACTTACGTATATGCCATACCACACATATACTATATATATTTATTAGTTTATACCATGATTCAATGTGTGCATCTATTGAATACATTTGCTTCTTTTAATGTTTAATAAAAATGCCTGCCTGTCATGTTAGCTGCTGACGTCGTATGCGGCTGCTTGCTACTTGTCTCTACTTGTCGAATCCTGGTTTATCCTGGCATTTTCCAATGCGTGTGTGGCATGCTCTCTCTTTATATATTTGTGTATATCGAATATATGTTCAAATGCATTTCGCATTCGTTGCAATTCCGACTTATCGCATAAACAAATACAAATTGCTTTGTACAGCTTGCTGCAACAAGAAAATGCTGCCAGTTTTCATCAACATTTCAAATGCGTATCAAGTGTTGTGTGGCATGAATGTATTTTTCATGCATTTATATACGTTTTTCTAAGTATTTCTTATTTATAGTCATACATGCATGTGTGTCTAAGAATAGAATTTTATTTCTGCAATAAGTTTCGTCGAATATTTTCTTCGCATCTATGCAGATATGTATTGCCATTATTCGATGTTTATCCTATAAGTAGATGCTGTCAGCATTTACGTTTCTTGATTACATGTGCCCTCTTTTCTTATGAAATTCACATATTATACTCCATTGTTATTTTAAATGCGAAATATCAGCTCAACATCCAACGGCTTTGTGTAAATATGAGCCATACAGACTATTCTTGTACATTGATTGCATTATTAAGTAGGTTATTCGAAGAATTTTGATAAAATGAATGAGTTCATTGAAATGGCAGAATGCAGCTATGAACTTTTTTAAATAACTAATCGAGTATATTTTTATAGAAAATATTTTAATTTACTGAAGTAGAAATCAGCGAAAAATTGTTACAAAAAGTTGAAAATGTAAAAACAAGAAAATTATGTTCATGCGAATATTTTTGCTTTGACGGCTAACAATCGGCATAAAATCAAACATGGTGAATATCCGACCATAAGTACATTTATATGGACTTTTCTTAGAAAATTTGTACCACGACACCATAGTTTCGGCCTTACTAATCACTTAGTTCCCCTAGAACTATTAACTTTCACAGAATCTATTGTTGCTATACGCAATGTAAATAAAGTGTAAACTACCGGACCCAGTACACTTCCTTGTGGGACCTAATACGATGTAGAGCAGATGATCCACTTTGTTGCTGTACATAGAAGCAGCGATCAGTAAGGTAGGACCTAAGCAAGGTGAAAATATATAATTGTAGAGAATACTCTATCGAATGCTTGCTGGATGTCAAGAAAGACGGCCGTAAAATAATGTTTCTTCTCAAAAGTATCAATTATTGCACTGACAATCCTGTGACATTGCTCAGGTGTATCGTGGTGTCTTCTAAACCCAAACTAATATATTTACCAGCAAGCTAATAGGACGGTATGATGAAGTATTATATTCTGGTTTATTTGGTTTTGGTAACATAACCACTTCCGCGAATTTCCATTGAGATGGGTAGTAATGCAATCTCAGCATTGAGTTGTACATATATGATATAAGGCGCACACATTTTTTAGGAAGATTTTTTAGTGTGCAGTCATTATTTTTATCATAACCTGAAGATTTTCTATTTTTAATAAGTTTAATTTCGGCTTCTACTTCAGCAACAGCAGTTTGTGGAATCGGGAGACTTATTTGACAAGAATACTCAAGAAAGTTTAACACTTCATCTTTATTAGCTATGTTCTTCACATCATTGGGCTGAAACACAGTCTGCAACTGGCTGACAAAAGCGTCAGTTTTATCAATATCAGATCGGCACCGTTCACCATTGTTATTTATAATAACAACGATCCCTTGTTTGGGGACATACATTTTTTTGCCTTCGTCACTCGCCTAGAACACTGGCCAGAAGAGGTTTTTTTAAACAGTTGAAAATTGTTTGTTTCCTAACGTCAATATCTCAAGCTTTTGATATATGATTGATGCAATCATATAATCTTTTTTTGTTTTCCTTCTTAAGCTTTAGTACTTCTGTTTGGTCCGTGATGCCACAGGAAAACTTTTGAAATGATCCGTTGGCAAGTGCTTGAAGTTTGGTGGACATTTTTAATGGACATTAGTTGGTTTTTTTTTTTTTTTTGTGTATGCCAGATAATTATCAACAAACATTATATCTTTTTGCTTTTAACACTGTATATTTATATTTTGAAATCCATTTTTCAAAATATTGTCATCCATGCCTCAGATAACTACTTAAAACCACGAAAGCAGGGAGATTTGTATAAGGTACTAAATATCTCGAAGTTGGGTAGTCTGTACCTCAACCTCTACAGAAAAAAGTTCAGTTTGTTATATTCGAAACCACTTATAAGGAGCAATAGTAGATGCTTCATATGGCATTCTACATTCTTTGAAAATTTTAACTGGCTTCTGTGAATGTCGATAAACCTGCATATCGAATTCCTTGCCATGTTTAGTGGTAACAATTATTATTAATAATTATTAATAACTTAAAATCAGCAGTTTTGTGCCAAGATTGAGAAACATTTTTGGACAATCTGATAACAGACTTAACGGTATGAGTAAAGATGTCTTTCGTTGGGTCTCATTGCACAACACATGTGCGGAGATAGTAGATGGTCTTGACAAGCTAACTAAAATGGATGTGCTTACATGCAAAGGGGGCAAGTATCAAACGGTATATGTACAAGAACTCAGCCAATTGATAAACTATCAGGTAAAAATATTCCGAAAAAATATAGAAAATATCGAATTATTTGTTTCCTATTTTTTATATATATATATTATTCTTTAACAATCTTTAAAGCACCCCCAAACCCGATATCTACTGCGACTAACCTAAAGAAAGATTTAAAGCATAAGAATTCCTTGCAGCTACAACAAAAGATTAAGATTTTAGATCGAAAAACGATGATGGCACCCGTTTGCACATATAAAACGCGTTCCATGGGCCCACCGTGTCACTCTTAATGCCGCTCAGCAAACTTTTCTGGAAATTGAAACAACCAATGATATGATGATATCTCGCCGTAGTACATATAAAATACGTTCCATGGGACCACCTTAAATTTATTAGCAATTTATGTCAGACATTCAGTTATATATATTTGTTGTACAGAATAATTACTTTGTTGGTCCATATTTAGGCCCTGTACCGAAGGTACAAGAGCCTATTGGTTTTGTGCAAATGTATGTAACATGTAGAAATAATGGTCGGAGACCCCCCCAAAGTTACCACCATTATGGTCAGGAGCGATAGAGGAGTCGATATAGCCATGTCCGTCTGTCCGTCCGTCCGTCCGTCTGTGTGAACTAAAGGATCTCGGAAACGGTAATAGATAGAGACTTCGTGTTTTTTGCACTCGACTAGAACTGCTCCGGAATTTCACAAGTTTATTTTAAAATTTTACCCCTCCCCCCCCCCCCCCCTTCCCCATAAAATCACCCCTTAGGGTAAAAATTTCTTCGGCACAAAAAAATTGAGCACACCAGTATAAAGTTAACGTCCTTCTAAGCCCAAATCAAAAAAGTTCATCAAAATCGGATAATAAATGACGATTTTATAAGCAATTGAATTTGAACGACCCCCCTTTTCTTTTCATTCATATTCGCGCAGTGAGAAGTGGTCATGTGTTTGGTCATATGCTCGGGAAACATTTAATGTGTTTGTTAGGCGACCTGAACTGGTACAGGGCCTCTTACAGTCGGTTACTCCCGACTGAAATTTCCTTACTTGTTTATATTAATACTTGTTAAAAATTAAAAATGAATTCATCAAAATCCGCTCTTAAAGTAGACTTTATTATTTTACAAATTTTAAAATACATTTCATGCCGTTGTACCCCCACCCATAAGCGTCAAGCATAAACTATTTTACATATATGTAGATCTGCAAGCGGTAACAACACTCAGCAGCGTTGCTAAATTACTTGACAGATCGCATGAATACCAAACATTTCTGACACCCAGCGCTGTCAGTGGCAGGCAGATAGACAGTCAGAAAGGCGATGAGCCCAGCAGTCAAGTAAGCAGTGTTCTTGGTGGACCAGTACAACGGCTGGCGGACAAAGACAACAGGAAGAACTCAAGCATGAGCATGAGTCCTGTGACGAGTTATGTCTGCTTGTCTAGTCACTGCTGTCTAAATGTATGTCTGTCTGTCGGTCCGTCCGTCTGTCTGGCTGTGTGGTTTTACTTCCGTTTTTCAACAGGAGTGCACTCAGGACACAACTTGATGTGGCTTATTGTTTCGTCAGCCATTGTTGCTGTTGTTGTACAGAATGGTTATGAGTGAAAATGCATACGAAAGTCATTTATCATGACTTAATTGTGTGTGTGTACGCGTGAGTGTATTGCGGTGTAGTGACTATGTGTGTGTGTGTGTGGTTTTTTTTGAAAGGTGTACAAACACAAATGATTTTTAAAAGTGCTTTTTAGCTTTTTGCCTTCAGTTTATTGCTTTGTTATTTTGCATTTCCTGTTCCTGTCATTGGCTTGGCTAGTCAAGGTGGTAGTACATGTGTAAAACTTTTAAAGTGCTCTTCGGAGATGATGTCGTGAGTTTACTGACCATTTTCTCAACCGACCTTTAACTTTATGGTTCACGAATTGGTAAATAATTTTTCATTTTTAATGTCGTTTTAAATATATAAGGGAAGGAGGTGTACACTCATTAGTGTTCTCTAGTGCAACTCATTGAGATCTATTAAACTAGACGAGTTCATAGATAGTGCGCTCTGTATATGAAATTTGAGTTATCCCAAAAACCACAGCTGATTTCCAAAACGGCTGAACCGATTTGAACGCAACTTTCACTGTCTGATAGCTGATGTTATAAAGAGTAACTTCGGCTGCATTTATTGAGCGCTTTATATCAATGTATATGGAAGAAATACGTTGATCAATATTTTCACTCATAAAAATCGAAAAGTGCTACTGAAGTCGACTTAAAAATTTGGATAAAACATGTAAATTACCTAAAGTACTACCTAAGTAAGTTGGCCCTCAACGGTCGCTCAGGTATGGCTGCATTTACGAAGGACCATCTACTGATGTAGTTTTGAATGCCAAGTATGATAAATCTATGCATACCTAGTCATTCCAACGCGTTTCCGGTCGTCTTTTATTAAATTGTCCACCAATCAAGTTTGAGCCTCTATATAAACTATGGACTCTGGTGTTATTTTGTCCTTTCGAATAGATCACACAGCTCGCGGTTCAAACGAGACCTAAAATCGTTGCCAATTTTAATAGGAACAAAAATACAACCGACAATCTTTCTCTCGAAAACTTTCAACGCCGTTTCGACTGACTCAATCACGGTCCATGCTGCTGCACCATACAGTACGACAGGGAGTATCAGCGTTTTATATACATTTCTTAATTTAAGTCTTTCGAGACAGGGCCTTTGCGCATTTGCTTGCTCTGTCCAAAATATCATTTATTTGCAAGCGTGATTCTTCGACTGATCTCCAGGCTGACATTGTTGTTGTTGATTATTTCATATTCAAGATAGTCAAAGTATTCTACACCATTGAAGTTGAAATTCTTCATCGTCACTGCGCCTGTTCTAATTGCAGCTTGGCAACGTCATGCTTTTACTGTGTATTGCGATGTGCGCCATGCACCACGCTTAGACTAGCAGGTACCTTGGTTGCGACAAGATAGTGGTCCAAGTCGATGTTGGGATCACGCAACCTTTCAGACGTCCAACACGCTCGATGTGTGACATGGTCAATCACAAGATGATCAATTTGGTTGCGTGTAATTTGATCGGGACTCAGCCATGTAGTCTTGAGTATATTGGATTGTTGAAATCTGGTGGTACAAACTCCTACGTTGCAACCTGCAGCGATATAAATTACTCTATTTTTGGAGGTATTGTCGTGGGTAGCGTATGTTCCGAAGGTTGAGCCAAAAGAACCCTTTCTTCCTAATTTTGACCTTGAAATCGCTAAGTCCGATTTTTAAAACGGGTTTAAGACAGCGCTCCTACAGATGTTTCAAGTGAGAATATAATTTTCTTTAGCATCGTCGTCTTTTCCGTCGGGGCGTGCGCACAAATCAGGCTTATTTTAAAATATTAAACCTTAAAGCCTACTTACCACGATATCGCATCCAAGTTTGTGCTTATTCTCATGGCAGCTATATAAGCTTGTAGTAAATGTCACAGGATGCTTTTTTATCCATCATATTTTCTGGCCTACAGTGATGTCAACTTTGTATCTTTCAAGGAGAGCAACCAACTGGCTATTTGAAACTTCCTTAGTAAGGGTGCATCATCGTAGGGGTGTTTTATACGAGGCTTCCCTTCAGTTTTATAATCGTTTGAAGTCAAATTTCAACATGAACGACATAATATTTTTTTATCAAATAATTTGAGTTTCAAACTGTCAAGTTTGGTAGCTACAATCCCAGAAATCATGAGTTCACACTCGCTAATTTACTTTAATTAACTATAAAAAAAATATCTCCAATCCATTATCGTCGTCAAAACCAAAGTCTTCATAAAAAGCTTATGTATTAAAGCAAATATTGTGGACCACTTTAACACTTTATGGCTATAAAAAATAATTCCGAGACATATTTTAGTGTGTTATAAAACTTTGAAATTTTCAAATTAATTAGTCAAGAGTTAAATTTTTTTTAATTAATTGAAAAACAAATTTATGCGTTTTTCATAAAACTTTAAAGCTGAACATAGTTTATATATAAACACAATCAATTAAAATCCAGAGTCAATTGTTTGCACATTAATTACAAAATATAAAGGTAAATTTTTGTGAACCAAAACTATGACCAAACTGTAAGCTAAGCCGATATAAAAAAAAAAAAAAAATGGAAAAAATAAAAATGGAAAATTGTGATGCCTGACATTTCAATGCAACATCCATGGTCTGTCCGACACAGTTCTTGCTCGCTGCAAAGCTCCAAAATAAATAAAATAAAATATAATTTTTTTGTTGACACAAAAATAAGAAAATGGAAAAAATCCCAGCGAAGCCGCTTTATTTGAATATGCAATTTGACTTGAGCGCCGCATTTGATGCGGCCTTCATAGCCGATGGATGATCTGACTGCAACTGCTGCTGCTATTTCTGCAACTGCTGTTGCTGCTGCTGACATCTATGACGCCTAAGTTGAGTACGACTCGATGGCTTAAGAAATGAATCCTAACAGACAGCTGGAGAGAGAAGATAGACAGCTGGGCTGATTGTCAGACTGCAGGAATTTGTTAAAGTTTTTCTTTTTGTTTTTTCTTTTTTTTTTTCTTTTCGACGAGTAACAAATCACGAAATGTTGCATAGAATATAATTCTATTCGGCTGCAGTTTTTCCATTCAGTCAAGTTCTTATTCATTGTTGGTGTTGTTGTTTTTTTTATTTTTTATTTTTAGAGTGTTCATTTAAACCGAGCACTGGTTTGAGTCCTTTTTATTGGTGTGCAGTAGTGTTTGTGTATGTGTGTGTGTGTGTGTGTCGTGTCGTCGTGGTGAATGTCACATTTCAACGCAAGATTTATGCATTTCGGCTGCAGCTGAAGACAGTTGCCATACTTTTCCCTTTCGTTTTATTTTGTCGCTCTAACTCTTTTATTCCCTTTCAATTCTGTCGCTTTCTGTCTTTTGACTTAAAAAATTGTTCATTCTTTTTTTTTTTTTTTTGAGTTAAATATCGTCAGCCGAGCGGAAAATAGAAGATCTGTCATTTTGCGCACAAGTAAGAAGTTTCGGCATTTGATTTCTCAAACATTGGTGAAATGCCTCTTTTTTTTTTTAAATTCAAAATTGTTTCGCTTAACAATTTTTAATAATTTTTCTATGGCTATAAAATCTTGTTTAATTTTAGTTTTAATTTAAGCAACAAAATTTTTACAAAACAATTTATTGGTCCATGAAATATATATATTCTTGGTCAGCTCGGCGAGACAAATTGAATTAGCCACGTGCGCCTGCCTGTCCCCTGTCGGTATGATTCAGAACTAAGCACGCAAAGATTAAATATATCGATCTGAAAATAGGTATGGAGTCTCGCTATGTTCTATCAATTTTTAGAGTGGTAATCTGAAAACTTTAGTCGAAGTTAAAGTGTTGTCACGCGTTTTTTTTCCTTTGAAGGCACATTTCAGGATCTATCACAACACATAAATTGTTTTCAATCAAATGGAATAGAGTTCAAGTTGAGAATAATTTAAGTTGAGAACAATAGAAGTTGAGAAAATTTCAAGTAGAGAACAGTCCAAGTTTCGTTGAAAACAGTTCAAGATGAAAACGGATCAAATTGAGATCAATTCAAGTTGAGAATGGATCAAGTTGAGAACAGTTCAAATGCATATTAAGAAGAATGCTAGCTATGAATGCGGAAAAGATCGCAAGGTCAAGCGTCTGACAAACCTTAGAAAAATCTCGTGATCCATCTATATTTCGATAGAAGTTTATGACGTTCTGCCTGCAGTAGGTATCCCGACAAGGTTCGTTCGACTTTGCATGATGACGCTATCACACACACAAAGTGTTGTCAGGGTGAGGAAAAATCTTACCAATCCCTTAGATATCAAGTGGTTTCAGGAAGGGCGATGCTCTGTCGTGCGATTTTTTCAATCTACTGATCGAATACATCTTACGCCACTGCCCGTACATACAGAATATGTCGGGCTCGATCATACAAAAGGAAGTGGTGCGGCTTGCATATCAGGCGAGTCAGAAAGACGTTCACGGAGATTGAAAAACAGTATCGGCTGATGGGTCTTGCGGTAAATGAGAACAAAACGAAGTATTTGGTGTCTTCTTGTTCATTGTCATCGCGTCTTAGGCGGTCAGTGATGATGGAGAATTTCAACTTTATTATTGTAGAATCCTCCGTCTAACTTGGACCCGAAATAACCAACAACAACAACGTCAGCCTGGAGGAAATTTATGCTACTTTCGGCTGAGAAAGCAAATTAGAAGTAAAGCCCTCTCTCGAAAGACGAAAATCAAGATCTTTAAGACGCTGACGATTCTAGTCGTAGTTAAATTCGCAGAAGGAGAGATTTATGCATATTTGGCAGCCCAAGTACAGTAGCTGGTGCGCCTTTTTGAATGCGGCTATAACCGAAGGACGGTTGAAGGTCACATAAGTAAGCTAGCTGAGAACAGTTCAAGTTGAGAAGAGTTCCAGTGGAAAAGGTTACAAGCGGAGAAGAGTTAAAATTGATTTGAATTTAAGTTGAGTAAAGGTGTATCCTCTTATAACAGTGCTGACTATTTTGCGGAATACAACTGCCTTTAAGCTGAAGGATATGTTTTTGATTCATCTTTTGTACCAATTCACCAGAGTGTCGCAGGAGTCTTGAGTATGTGTTGTGGCATTGTTAATATTCAAGGAACTAACTATGATTGCTGTGTCAACAGCATAGGTGAAAATCGTTATATTTAATACAGGAGCACTTGGTGTAGGCATATCAGATGTATATAAGGTATATATTAATGGCCCAAGTACACCTAGAAAGAATATATATCTTGAAGGAAC
This sequence comes from Leucophenga maculata, assembly GCA_035044805.1. Lineage (NCBI taxonomy): Eukaryota > Metazoa > Arthropoda > Insecta > Diptera > Drosophilidae > Leucophenga > Leucophenga maculata. The sequence goes on along the minus strand of JAWNNP010001253.1, from coordinate 163,669 downwards.
GATTTTAGATATGTGTATGAGAGATGAGAGGTGCTGGAACGAAATACCTTAATGCCAAATTCTGTCGAATGCCTATTGTTCATCGAGAAAAACCGTCAAGTTTTGATTTCTGTTAGGGAGATCGCATAAGTTGAAAGGCCATTTAATTGGGTAACTTGGCCCAGTTGGATGGTCCATCTGCAGTGGAGATTCACGAAAGAATATTCTTCTTTCAATATCAGTGAACTACTTATGGTTACGGGGCATAAGCCTATTTGTTCAATATCATTCCTAATCGTATAGTTGCGAAGTGGATATCTTTTGATATTTCTTGTGCTCTTCCATAGATTGAAAAAATCGTTCTTTTGTAGTATCATATGTTCAAATTGTTTGGATCGTTCATTTTTGTGCAGATTTGTCTGTCAGGTTGCTTGAGTGCAATAACTTCCTGCGAAAATGAGCTACCGCCAGTAAAAAAATATGGTAGAACTCAAAACAACAATGGAGCACATACGAGTAGCAGTAGCCAGCTTCCAGCTTAGGTCAGTATATTAACTGAGTCATTCATATCCTTGTCTGAACATAACTCAATATTTGTTTTAAGCATTTACTTCAAATATTCAAGAGCCTGGAATAGCTCAACTTATGCACTTATAACTGTCCAATGGTTACTTTTCTATCCGCGAAATAGATTTTCCAAACAAATAATTTATTTTGCTGTATAAAATGAGGTATCTTTCGACGCCATTCAGCTTGGTTAATTCACACTCTGAAGCTGCTTTCCTACTACTTGCACCATTAAATACAATAGCTAACCTATTTAACAAGCAGCCAATTTAACGTTCCGCCTACCGAGCAGTCAACCGTGTGTGAGTGTGTGTGTGTGTGTGCTTAGCTAATTGAAAACGCGTGTTCGCACATTAACACTTCAACAACACTGAAAAATCTTTTAGTCACTAAATTCCAAAATATACAAGGAACTCACACCCACACACATACACACACACACTAACATGTATAACTATTTATTTATTTATTTATTTATGTGCGAGTATATTGCTTCGTTATTTTTACCTTATATGCTTAGATTGCTTTGGCAATGTCATTTAAATTTTCTTCAAATTAATTTTGCTACTTTTTACCTGTTGTCCTTGTTGTGAATACATTTGGTTGGACGGACGCAGACGGACGTACAGATGGTTGGTCGTTGATTCTACGTTTGTATGCCATGAGTCGTATACGTAACATTTTTTGCTATTATATGCCTTTGTATATTTGTGCTTAAAACTTTTACACCTGATTGTTGTTGTTGTTTTTGTTTTTGTTTTTGTTTAGTGTTAACTTTTCGGCTTATTTGTCATATATACACGCTCGAAATTCGGTTTTTGTCCCTTTTCGTTTTTTTTTTTTTGTATTGAAAAGCATAGCTCCACAACCTCGCAACAAGCACTTGGCCTGCCTTCTGATTGTCACCTTCGTCGTTGTCCTCGTCTGTGTAGTTAACTTCCAATCCATTATGTGTGTCCTTTGACCGTAACGGCAAATTTTAACGCTTTCACCTTTGGAATATATTTTCGAAATTACTTTGTTAGTCGGATTGTGTATACCTTTTGGCTTTGTATGTCTACTTTCTTTCGATCGTTTGTTTGCTTGCCTAACTTACTTTATTTAGTATAGAATAGTTCGCAGTATCCTGTGCGTGCGTCTGTATGTGCGTTTGCATGTGGAATTTAAAGTTATTTTGCTAATAAAGATACAAATAGCACTTGAAACTATAAGCATGCCAAGTAGACGTATGTGTTGAGTCGAGTTGAGTGTGAAGTACACATTTATTTGTTTAAATTTTCACTTCTTCATAGCAATTTGATGTAAAGCTTTCAATATGCTCTTGATTTTATGGAAATTTATATCCTTAAGCGCAATAACAAGTCAGTATTCGACACAATTTTATTTACAACAATTTACACTACAGAAAAGAAGAATTGCCTATGAATGTGTGTAGTTAGCAAACAATTTTAAGCCTATAAAGTTATATAATCGAATATTCGATAAGTATTTAGTTCGATAAATTAAATAACTAAGAATTTTGTATATAATCGATGTGTTGGGAATTTGTGTTTGTTTTACACTTTTTTTTCTTAAAATAATAAAAAAAATTCAGAATGCTGCAATCCTCTCGGCCAGTTGGTGGGTCTTGCTTGCAAGATATAGCGCACCAGTCGATTGAGCTTAGAATCGAGTTATTCTATACCGCTTTGAACCTTAAATGTGTATAGGGAATATTATACATATTGTACATTGAATAAATATTTTGGCGGAGTTGCTTGGAGGTATCACAATTCTATTGTATTAAGCCCTATTTTTGGACATGGCAGTCTTGTGCAAATGTGACCTTAATTACTATTTCTAAAGCCCAACCTCTACCAAGTTTAGCTGCATTTAAAGGTGTTGTGATCATCAGCAAAAGTTCCTGAGACAAACAAACCATCTGTAAATATAGCGTAGAGCAACAGGCACAGCACACTTTGGAGTAGTTTTAAAGTTTATGTAGAATTCCGAGATGCCAAACTTCGTGAATGCTTACTGAAAATCAAGAAAAATCGTTGTATTTTATGAAAAGCATTATTTTGACAATACGATGACATTGCTCGAGTTCACCATGAGTTCTCCTAAGCCCAATTAGGGTTTAGAAAACTCACCAACAAGCTAAAAGGACGGTTTTACGAAGCATCGCTCACTGCTTTATTTGAATTGGATGTGATTATACCAACCGTATATTTCAATTGACTTGGAAAACTGTTGAGCCTCAGCAATTCGTTGTAAATGTCTCAAAACGCACACATTTGGGTAAAGCGTTTATAATGCATAGCCGTCAATTTCATCAAATTCAGGAAATTTTCTTTGTTAAATAAATTTTATTTCAAATTACTCTTTGGCATGCTGAATCCAGAATTTTTAAGACATTGTCTTCATTTTAAGACTTACTATGAATTTCAATAGACTTGAAATTGAATCCAATCAAAAGCCTCAGCCGAACAGCATTTACAATCACAGCACATCGTCCTGTGGGAATATTGAGGTGGTTTGTAGCGATTTAGTTGTTATGTTAACCATCTGATATAAAGGGGGTCCACTTATCACAATTCGTCAATTTTATATTCTTGAATATCAATATTATACAAATATATATGTATGTAGGTATCAAGGGTTAAATCCGCTAAAAAATAGTAATAAATAAATAAATATTGAGCAAGAAATGCAACTCGTTTGCTAAAACTAAAATTTTTGATTATTTTTGGATCATTAAATATAAATCCGACAACAATTTTGTTTCAAGCATGGTTTTGTGGAGTTTTGAATTCTATTTGTTGCACATTGTTTTCGACATGTGACTCCCCGCAGATTCAACATTTACTCGTATTAAGGTCACGAAATTTTTTATTAAATTTCATCAAAGAGTTTTAATGTAGCCTAAGTCATTTCTGTATGATAAAGAAACCAAACTAAACTAGTTATTCTTAATCCGAAATAATTCATTTTTCTTTTATTTTAAAATTGAATAAACTCATTGCGAATTCAAAATTCTTAAAAAAGAGGGAACCATCCAAATCCAACCGTCAGCAAGACTTTGAAAACATTGGGAATAATCCAAAATTAATTTTTAGAGGGAATAAAATTCTACCCTTAACCTAAAAATTCTGCAGACATTGCTTTTAACTTCCAACGACTTTCACACATTCCGATGATAATCATTTCACTTAAGAAACTTAAAACATTTTGAAGACCGAAAAAAAAAAAAAATTACAAAAAAAACAATTTACAAAAGTTTTTCATTGATTGACTAAAATATTGTTTGAAAAAACTGAAGCCTTAAGAGATCATTTGGTTGGCGCTTCTTGAGACGCCTTTTTACTTGTTGGCCTTAGTAACCAGTTATGTTTTTTTTGGACTTACTGCGACATGTGCTGATTACCATAGTTCTATGTTTTTTTTCCATGTTAGACGTTTGTCTAATATCATACCGAAGTAATTTACGTGATTAGCCCGGGGGGATAGGTGTTTTGTCTAGAATAACCGAGGGGCATCTTTTACTTATCAACGTGAAAGTTCAATGCGCTGACCTAGAATTATTGCTTAAAATGTTCCACCGCGTAGCCCATTGATGAAAGAGGTCCACAAATTCTTGAAGAAATTTAGAAGCAGCATCAAGAGTATCGTCCTACTACATAGCAAGCAGCATGTGTTCGCCAATTGGTTTTGGTATGTACACAATGTACAAAGAAAAGAGTGTTGGACTTAGTACACTGCCTTGGTGTACACCAGCAAGTATTGGATGTTTCGAAGAAAATGTGCCTTTTAATGCTACAAGGAAACTTCGTTCGAATAAGAAAGATTTTAAGATACTGTAATAAGCCGTTGAAAGATTTGATTTGATTTTTAGCATCAGTCCATCAATCCAAAATCGGTCAAAAGCCAGTTGAACATCTAAGAAAACAATTGTTTCTCTTCAAAAGCATCATGGATGTGATGAACAACTCTGTGAACTTGCTTTAAGCTGCCGTGCTGATATTTGAAACCAAACTGACAATTGGGAATGATGTTCCTTTCATCCAAAATTGGCAATAATCTGTACAGAAATATACTTTCGAATAACTTCGAGAATAATGGGAGTAAACTGATCGGTCTGTATGAGTCGGTCTGTAACCAAAGAATAAAAAAATAAAAACATGGATCCACCATTGTTCTACGATATAGCGAAGCTATCTTTCGCTTTAATATATATAAATTAAAAAGCATAAATAATAATTTTTAAATTATGTTTCTATTCATAACTTCAATTAAGAATGGCACTTAAATCAACAAAAATGTTTAATAAAATTTGATTTTTCCAGATATGTATTTGGAACGGTCCGAAAGCGACTTAAGAAAGGCTTACTTGATTATATATTTTCACTGTTGGCACTTGCCAGGATATCTACACACTGTTTAGATGTATGCAACAGGCAGTTGAAAGCGTGGAAGACCCCATAAAGCATATAATTCTGATTGAAAACTATAATAGATAAAGCCTTAAAATTTGCATATTTTCTTATTTATTCTTCAGATAACTTGTGTTTAATGAATACCCAAACAACAACAACAACCCACCTCTTCGCCACCTTAAGGGAGAGTTGGCAATTACTATGAAAATCGTAGACCTTATAAAATATGCTATTTCGAACCAAAACAGATCACTAAAATAAGTAGCCTCCCCATACAAATCATTAGAAATAGTGTGTCTCGTAGTCGAGACCGTAGTCGACAGCAGAATATTTTTATGTTTTTAATATTGTACATAGGTGCAAGCACGTCCATCTATTAAAAAGTCGAAATCAATACAAGAAAGCACCACAACATAATGAGGACCCCTCCTGACGTCTCCCACAATCGAGCTTTATCGCATTTATGTGATCCAATAGCAAAACTTTCAGAGATACCTTTATAAAAAACATAAGGCATAACCATATTAATAGATGGTTCGGAAAACGAAATAATAAAAACTATTCTTCTGTCATATATTTTAAAACAACCACAATGAAGCCCTTTAAAACCAAGTACAACTTACATCAAATTGGTAACAAACCCAAAATTCCAGACTTCCTACAATATTTTTTTAACACACTCATTTTTCTAGAACTGACCAAATTAAATTTATTCGACTTAGATGCGGTCATACCAAAATTACTCATCTATACTACATAGACTGTAACGAAGTTATTTTCTAGCTGGGGGTATAGCTCGCCGGATGGTCCAGGTTCGTTACAAAAATTTGTATTGTTTTACTGCTGTGATGTTGTGGGATCTCAAAAAAAATTACAGTATTGATTATTTATTTTCAATTTATTTATAAAAATTAAGAATTAACAGTGTAGGGGATGATTCCTCCGAGCCCAATGTGTGGATCGATCGAGGCTCGTGTCTTGTGTAGTAAGGTGAGGTTAGTATATGAAACATGCGCATGCGAGAGAAAACAGTGCAGTGTGTGATATACTCGGGATTTACTAACGTCACTCGCGGCGTATCTGTGATTGCGGAGCTATAACGCGGAGCTATTAACTAGAGGGCTAATACTCGTAAACGGCACACGAGGAGCTAGTCGAACGCGGAGCTATTAACCAGAGGCGCTAATACTTGTAAGCAGCACTCGTGGAGCTAGTCGAACGTGGAACTATTAGCCAGAGGCGCTAATACTTGTAAGCAGCACTCGTGGAGCTAGTCGAACGTGGAGCTATTAACCAGAGAGGCTCATGCTCGTAAGCGGCACTCGCGGAGCTAGTCGAACGCGGAGCTATTAACCAGAGAGGCTCATGCTCGTAAGCGGCACTCGCGGATTTATTCCATCGCGTTGAAAAATAATGTGCATCAACCTCCATATTTTTTAAAAGTCAAAATCAAACATAGGCGGGTCCCCTATTGACTACAAGAAAGCTCCACAATTCAATCATTACCTCTCCTGACACCTCCCAAATTCGAGCATTGATCCAATAGCAAAACATAGATGCACCCACATATTTGCCTCAAAATTTGCAGAGATACCTTTATAAAAAAAACATAAGACATCATGCCATATTAATAGATGGTTTAGAAAACGAAATAATAAAAACTGTTCTTCTCTCATTCTCTACATCTGAAATAAAGCAATTTCAGCAGTCCTAAAGCTATATTAAAAAAAATAAAGTAAAACAGTAAAATATGTTCAGACTCTCTTTCCTCCATCGAGGCAATAACAAATAATATTTGAAAAAAATCAACTTGCAAACTCCACCGTCAAACAAAACACGTAACCAATTCACATTAAACGAAACTTTGAAAACAACTACAATGAAGCCCTTCAAAAAGTACACATTAAACTGCTTCAAAAGGCAGAGTTTCTACGATATCCTCATTTTTCTAGAACTATCCACATTAAATTCACCCGACTTAGACTCGCTCATACCAAAACTAATCTATAAAATATAGACAAAAACGTGACCAACACATGCCTCACGCTTAACCACTCACAATTTCAATAAATCATAAGTTTTATGATTGTTCCGGAATTACAGCCATTTCTGTTATATGGAGCCTATTCATAAATATGGGCGTAATATTCAAAATTGAATTTGCAATTTGTCAGTTCTCCAGATATATCACAAATATTTTTAAACGATATCTTTGAACTGATTGGCTTTATGCTGAATGCTGAGATAGAAGGACAGATAGACAGGTGTGAAGAAATGTTAAATCTTTTAAATAGCGCAAAAGCGTATCTTTAAGGCACCATTTCTGCACCCTTCTTAAATTTTAATGGAAATAGTTTAAGTTTCAAAGCTATTTCCAGTTTAAATACAAATAACTTTATACTCCTTAAAATATGTTCCGAACTTTAAAACAATTTGCCAAACACCTAAAGTAGGGGAAAAATAAATACATATGAATAAAAAAAAAACGCTAAAAATAATCAAACAAAATACAAACGGAAGTCGTACATCATTGTTGAAAAAAAAAATCTTGTTAGCACGACAACAAAGAAATACATTTAAATTAACAAAAAAAAGTAATACAAAATGGAAACAAAAGTAAACGTGGTAACTTAACTTCAATCGATTGTCTGCTATATAAAATGAAATAAAACAATTTAGAATAAATCGAGTATAGGAGGACAAAAAAACAAAACACCTACACAAAATGAATCAGAATAAAAGTTGAAGGAATCCGCAACAAGGAACAAGAAGCATAGACAGCAAGTAAACGCTTTGAAGAACAAAGCGCCACCTGCCGGCGCCCGTTGGCAAAATAGTATTACCAACACACATGCACACCTACAAATTGTTTATACAGATAGTCACATGGTGATATAAATTTATATCTGGAATTGAATTTACCGCAGGAAAATGTTGAAGCAAAACCAAACACAGTGAAGGAACAAAAGGCAAAGTAAAAAGAAAAAAAAAACAAAAAATTTAAAAGTAAATTGAAGGAGAATTTAAAATGCGCTACAGAGTGCCAGATATATGGCAGAGAAGGATGAAAATTTTTAACGAAAAATTGGCAACAAAACTAAAGTCTTAATGCACAGTCAAAGTCTTCTACTATTATAGAATAATAAGTTTTGAAATCGAGATACTTATATGAAATAAATAAAAACAATTAATATACCCATTCTAAAGTGTAGTGTATACACATAAAAAATAAATAGGAACTAAATACAAAGACGTGCGAATTGCTTATTTCGCGAAAATTAGAAAACATCACAAACACAGCTTTTAAACCATACAAACACGTACATATTTACAAAGACAAATCGTATAAGAACGTTAGACATACATTAAAAGGACGAAAACATGCACAGATACACACAGATACACACAGATACATTTGTGGCTACGCATATGCAGTCAAGTTATCTTGAAACAAGATCTTAAAGTCAGTCACAGTTGTCTGGAACTGCTACTAGCGGCAAAGAACTGTAGGCGGGGGTAGTATTGAAGGCGTGGTTGTTATTTCTATATTACAGTGTATACAAATGCCCAAAGTGCTTTTTACATAATTAGAATAAGGAAAACCTCGAGTTGCCACTTCTTTATATAAAGAAGACAAATACACACAACAACAACAACACACACACTCCTTCCTATAAAGGCATCGCGAAATGCCAGCCACTCGAGGCGAAGCCAAACGCAATTCGAAATGAAAGCATAAAATCCTGACAACTGAAGAAACCAGGAAACAGTGACAACAGCACGACCAACGGGGAACACTTACCAACTTGACGCCTTCAAATGCAGAACTGGGAGCAGTAGCAGGCAGACTCTGACTCAATTGCAGTGCGCATTGCTGCAATTGCTAACCACGACGAAAAAGGACGACGAAGCCAGTCAAGTGAAGTGAAAGTTAAAAGTCACTTTTGAGCTACTTTGGCGTTCGCGCTGCGAAATGTTGGCTGAAATAATTGTCGCGCTACTTTTCAATGGTGGTTTTTATTTATTATTATTATTATTCTATTTTTTTTTCTTTTTTTATTGTTATTATTGTGTGCACAGTATGTATGAAGAAGTTTTGTTACTTGGGAAAGAATGCAGCGGTGTAGTTTGAATTCGTTGCAGTGCAGTTTTTGTCAACTCGCTGCGATGTGTCAACAATACTTTGACAGACTGTCATCACAAGATATAGTCAAAATGATATTATAAAGTAATAGTTTATGCTAGAAAGCGCCATAGAAGCAGTGCATAGCTGTTGGAGCGCACTAAGTTTGTTCTAAAAAGTTTTTTTAGTCTCAATAAATGTCGGCAGTTAAATGTGGCGAATGGTTTTAAGTTATTCGCATATAAAACTTTTATGCACATAATACCTTCGAAAAGTATATAACTAAAATATATATATAGTATATTGTATATTGCCTCAATCTAAATGGCATCGAAAATTATAAAGTATAAATCTGCCGAAGAATCGCAAAGATCAATGATTCATCGGAAGATCAATGATTCAACAGGAATTTTCGTCCATCAAGAGTAGGTTCTACTTCTAATTTAGATGCTGAACTCAAACGTGATACATCGTTTAAGCCCCCAGCAGACAATGTTAGTTTCTGTACCCAGTTAAAGCAATTTTTCAGCAAAACTGATGTTCAACTTTTATATATCGTCACAGTGCGCCAAAGCATGATGACAACATGCGAGAAGATACAAATTCTTCGTCTTGTCCACATTCACAGCTAAAACCAAGAGTCGTGACTGTTTTTAATATCGGTGAACGTGTTGTTAACTAAAAAGTTCGCGACTTCCAAAAACCTTGGTAACAAAAAGCTCGAAGAGTTTCTTTCATCCATAAGCACGCTTTGTGAGTAGTATTGCATCATCAACATTTAAAGACGAACAATCTTCAAGCCGGCTCTTCTTTTGTAAACAAATGACAAAGAACGCAGAGGATCCTAACATTTGGCATGTATTAATTGCATCGTATATTGCATAAAAGTTGTTGCATACTCATTACCAATTCTTTGTCACCAGTCTTGAATCAGTTGGCAATTCATTGAATCCAGCCGCACTGTTATTTTTCAGATTTAGAATAAGCAATTCTAGTTGTAGTCCGATGATTCCAAAATAAATCCATCATGAACTAGTGGTGCTGGCATTGCTTATCTACTTTCTGCCACAAAACGGCTTAAAGATGTGACGCCTCCATATGCTCAGTGTTTCCTTCACATATGTAATCAGACTTCAGTTTTCAACGTTCCAGAAAGTAACTCCGGACTAAAAACCTTCAGGCTTGATCTTTTAATAGAATTAGGGAACTTTATTTTTATTGCATAGGCTCCCAACATTTTCAAGCTTACGCTTTTCTTGGTCCTTTCTCACTCGTCCGAAAAGGCATTTTTCTTTTCGCTTCTCATCTGCTTCCGAATGCAGAGTTGTTCGATAAGCGACGTTCTTCTTTGTAGTAGCATGGTGACAGCCATTAACACCAAAAATTAGTCACAGGTCGTGTATAAACAACAACAACTCATTAGCAACCATATCCCTGAAGCGGGGTAACGTCTCCATTCCTCACATATATCGTCAGAAGGCGAAGAGGATATATGTATCTTATCTATTAAGACTTTAGACATTACAGGTGCACAGCCGAAAATCATGATTCTTAAATCATCATCATATGAGGTATTTAACCAAGACTTCCTATGTTTTTTAATCGTATTAATTGTTTTACGTTAATGGGTCCCAAGGCTTGCGGACCAACTCCATATAAAGAGTCGGAAGTTGACGTCTTCAAACAATTTAAGTACTTAAGCCGACTGGTTAAGCAGAGTCTACCCAGAGTATATGTGGCTTAACGGTCGTTTGTGAGCTGATCGAACTGTTTTCAGAAGAATCGATGTTGGCCAATCTGGACTTCTTATTTTATTTTATTTACTATAAAACATGAGCAATAATAATTATTTTTGAGTAACAACAATAAAACTTTAGTTAATATGTTATTTCCGTTTATACCAGTTCTTGGGTAGAACATTTTCTTTCGACATTCTGTTGTGTTTATAAGAACTTTTTTTTTCTCCCATTATTCCATAATGATTATCGAGAGATCAGTTTCTGCTCTTCAATAAGTATTAATGGATCTAAGAAAAAAACACAGAACGCAGTCATTAAAAATTTTCCAAGTGTGATATGTATTGTCAATGCCAAGTGAATTCATGAAGCTGCTCTTTGTCAAAATTAAAAACAGACCGAGGAAAACACTACCTGAAAATTTTTTTTTATAATTGCAAACTGGAACATGAGAGCACTTGAATAAGTTTAGAGAAAAGAAAACTAAAAGGTTTGTCGTTTACCTTTCAAGACTAAGCACTTATTTTACAACAATTTCTTATAAATAAAACTCAAAATATTATATTAAAGTTCAGGCAAATTTTTACGGTGCCTATCTGTCAAGAAAGAAATTTATTAAAATTTGTTGTTTGATTTTTCTGTCCCTTCTAGTTGAAGGTTTTAAATATTTTAAATTACTTCCATTCCAATGACTGACTAGGGCTTTAAAGTTGGTTCAAACTATGCCAAATTTATGGCCAGAATATGTTTTTTTTTGTAAATTTTTGCCAAGCTTGCTATCACTTTTAGTCGAATATGATAAAGGTGTTCGATGTCTAATACTATGAAGCTGATATTAGTAAAAAAATAAACATTGTTTCCTAAGCTGTATAAAAAAAAACTACAAATTATTAACGACTATTGAGGAATATCCTTAAAACTTTATACAAATTTTATATCAAGGCATAAACTATTCAAAATTAATGATTTTTTTTATTTTAAAAATAAAAATAATCAATATTTTGGATTCATTGTTCTATGCGTTTTTTTGCGTTGGAATTTTTGAAGGCTTGATGCAATAAAATATTTTTTCCCAAAATTCAAATCTATATTTGAAGCCAAACGTTCAAATACTTTTCCGCTTACTGCTGACTTGAATCCCTCTGTTCAAATCTGATTAGCGTCCCAATTGGCTTACTGTGTAAAATGCGGCTGCTTTTATACTATTTTTCACTGCGTGTTCTGCAACAATGCCGCCCACAGTGATAGTGATGCCGTACAAATCGATTTACTTCCCGCCAAATTGTCTGTTCGTCCTTTTGTGTTTCGTTGACCGCTTCCCGCCAATTCATATCTGCACAACTATTCATTTTCAACGCCTTTAAACTACCTTAGGCAGCCATTTGTACTATTTTTATTATTTTAATATAATCTTACAATTATATTAGATTCATCTGGTACTGCTATAGATTAATCGAAAATCTCATCCAAGTCTCTAGGCTGTATTTCTTTAAGGACAAATATTAATTTCTTTAACAGTTCTGTTCACTTAGCAGCGTTAACAGCATTTATTTAGCCACATAATGTCTTGAATGAATTTAACAGAACTGCTTTTTAATCATCTTAACAACATTTTATGGCTTGATCTTAACAGAGCTGAGTTTATTTAATTATGTTAGTAACAGTCCTTCGTTGATCTTAACAAAGCTGAGTTTATTTAATTATGTTAGTAACAGTCCTTCGTTGATCTTAACAGAGCTGCATTTATCTAATCATGTTAGCAACATTTCTTACGTTGCTTTTCCTTACGAGTTCTGTTACCCGCACCCAAACTGAGAGCTGATGTGTAGCACGTTCCTTGTTCCTTGCTTTTGAATCAATTCATGTCTTTTAGGCATTTGCTGTCTGTCGACTTATCCGCTCCAAATGATTTTGACAACTCCTGAAGCTTTTGGCATTGTTAAACATAGACATGGGTTGACCCGGCCTTATATTGTCGTCGAACTCAAAATCTATATCCTACAAGAACCTGAAAGTTCCTAATTTTTAATACCATTTGTAGAATTTACGGGAAGATTGGAACTGGTCCCATTAAACTTTTTTGAGCAATTAATTTATTGAATTTGTTATCGAGTCTCAGGTTTGTTTGAGTCCATTTTGCGTTACAACTCTTTCACCTATCAAGAAATAATGCTGAATTATAATCTTCATCTATATTTTTACCATTTTTTTGTCTGTTGCATATTTCCTAACTAATAATTTTTCTCTTTCTCTATTTTCAGGTAAGTTTTCCTTTAACATTATCTAACACTAAAGACTTACTAAAGTTCATTTGCAATGGGTAAGTTGTATAACCGAGCGGCAACTATTGCACCAATTAGTCTGTATCCGAAGTCAGAAAATACTATAAAATTAAATTATAAAACAAAAAAAAAACAAAAACAATAAACCACGTCGTATAATAAAGCAATCAGCTTAAAGTCATTTAGTCCACAACAGAACTTAAGCACTCCCCTACCTTGCTAAGCCATTATGGTGGGCCTGATTTTCATGAATAGGCCCGCTTATGAATATTATTGCAGGAAAAGAAAAAAAAAGATGGGTTTGCCTACTGATTCCAAGCGATAATTATGGCGTGCTCTCATGCACGAGTAGTGGACATGAATGGCCAAATGAATGAAAATGAAATGGAAATTGGCGAATATTGTTTTATTATGTACTACGTGCAAAAATTCGTCAAGAAAAAGGAAATGCAAAGAAATACAAAGATGAAATTTTTAAATAAAACGAAAGGCAAATAAGGCGTATGTAAGCGTCAAGTCATGCGTCCAACGGCGGCGATTTATTGTTCTGACAATACAAACAACTCGAATAGAGTTATAGTGGAAAGGGGTGCAGAGAGAAAAATGGGAGAATGGAGTAAGCACCGAAAAAAGGATCTAAAACAAATGCAGGCGCAACAGCAACGCAAAAACTTATTTGAGCACTCAGCGTGCTTTTCAAGCGGCTTAAAGTCGCTACCAGCTGAGTTGGCTTCAAATATAATTTTTCGCTACTTCAACTTCATTTCTATACCCGACTTACATCAATTGAAGTTCTTTGGCAACCGCTCATACGCTTCATTGACGGTTTTTGAATACACTTCATACACAAAGTGTGAAAGGAGTTCATGCGGTTCGTTGAAAAGTTTGTTACGTGTCGAAGTAGGTAAAGTATATATATCTGGACATTTATATTATTGATCATCTAACTAAAAAAGAGTTAGGTAGCTCTACCTAACAGAGTTGTCCGCCTGTCTGATATGTCCTGATAAACTTTTATTTACTCAGTTGTACAGATTTGATGCTGAAAATTGGTCTTAATTTAGACGTTGTTTTGAGGAACTTTTAGAAATGCATGCATAAAAATTTCAAATTACATTTCTTATGCATAATATTTATCCCTAAGGCGAGCAAGAAAGACCCCTTCTCACCAAAGTCCTTCAGACCAATAAGCCTTACCTCATTTACGCTGAAGACCTTAGAAAAACTAGTGGATAACCACATCAGGACCACTTACCTGATTAAGGAACCTCTTCACAGAAATCAACATGCATATAGGTCTGGCAGATCCACTGAAACTGCCCTATACCAGCTAGACACCCTCATTCGTAGTGCCGGAACAGCCATTTGTGCTTTCATGGACATCGAAGGTGCCTTCGATAATACAACACACACGGAAGTTGCAAAGGCACTTAACAAGAGGAGTATAGATCCTTACCTTATCAGATGGTTACTACAGTTACTGAACTCAAGAACAGTCGAGACTAGCCTACCTGATAAAAAAATTATAGTCAAAACCACGAAAGGATGCACCCCCCTGTGGGCACTCTTATCTTATCACCTCTCCTGTGGTGTCTCGTAGTGGATGAATTATTAGAGCTCCTTACACATAATGGCATCACATGTCAAGGCTATGCGGACGACATAGGATCAAATTAAGATGGGCATTAACATCACAAGATCTTGGTGCTCTAAGGTAGGACTGAGTATTAACCCATCTAAGACTACAATCGTTCCTTTCTCTAGGAAGTATGAGATGAAGTTACTCAAGCCAATATGGGTGAATAACACGCTGATCGAATTCTCGAAGGAGGTAAAATACCTAGGAGTTATATTCGACAAAAGTACCACATGGAAAACTCAATTAGACTACGTAGTGAGGAAAGCTACTATGGCAATGATGACTTGCAGAATCATTGCAGGTAAGAACTGGGGGTGTACCCTCAAAATAATGAAATGGATGTACCTCACAATGTTCAGATCCATAATAACATATGGAGCCATTGTCTGGGCAGGTAGAGCTAAACTGACAACAACTAGGAAACAACTGAACAAAGTTCAAAGGTTAGCTTGTATAACTATAATAGGAGCAATGCGAACCTGTCCTAGTGTGGCATTAGATGTACTACTAAATCTAACGCCGCTGCATCTTCACATCCAAAAACAGGCTGACAGAGCCATTGCAAGGGTAGGAAGAATTAACACTAACAGGAAGACCTGTACTGGGAATCAAACAAGTGTTAATTTGTAAGACGCACACCCACTCCTGCAATATCCTAGTGATAACCTAGGCATAATGAACAACTTCACTAGAAGATTTCAAGTAGAGCTCAGCAATAAAGTAGAATGGCGAAACATAACGCTGAACTACAAAATATCAAACCAGGAGTAATTAGCTGGTACACAGATGGATCCCTAACAGACGAAGGAAGTGGAGTTGGAGTCTTCGGACCACGCACTAAATACTTCGAATCACTAGGATCTTTCACAAGTATCTTTCAGGCACAAATATATGCAATAGAAAGATGTGCTCAATTTAATCTAAATAGGAGGTACAAGAATCAAAGAATCGCTATCTTCTCCGATAGCCAGGCGGCTATTAAAGCAGTAAGTTCGCCTATGATCAAATCCAAACTGGTCATGGAATGCATAGATAAATTAAATAAACTAGGAAAATTTAATAAGATCACTCTATACTGGGTACCCGGACATGCGGGCATACCAGGAAACGAGCAAGCAGATGACTTGGCCAGGAGAGTGGCAGCGTCCCCTTTCATGGGTCCAGATCCTTTCTGCGGGCTCCAAGACCATGATCAATGAGAATCCTGGTAAAAGAGGAAGAAAAGAAAGCAAGAGACTGCTTATGGGAAAAATGTGAAGGACTAAAACAGAGCAAAAAGCTGTTAGGCCCTTACAATAAAAAGAGATCGGAAATTTGCAACGGTCTTAAAAGAAAAGATCTAAAAATGATTTCGGGCTTCCTGACCGGACACTGTAGATTTAGGAGACACTTGTGTAAAATCGGAATCGAAAATGATACCACCTGCAGATTCTGTCTGGAGGACGACGAAATTTCGGAGCATATCCTGGGGGACTGCCCAGCTCTGACCCAAACCAGGCATATATATCTTGGCAATTACCAAGTGACAGGAAAGGCGGTGCATGCACTCAATCCAAGAAACCTAGTGGCCTTCTTCAGGGCAGTAGGGCTGGATGAGTTGCTGTAAGTCAACAACTGTTAGGGAACAATAGACCTGTAAGGTCGCAGTGCCTACTACTTAATACTTCATTAAGTGTTCACTTACAATAGATTATTGTCTGATGTCTAAAAGATTCGTTCCTCTGATGCTAAAGTTCCTGGTAGCATAAAAATTCTTAATAGGAATTATTAATAAGGATGAGAATATTTCCATCCAATTATTCGCAACCAAAAAGTTGTTTGTCTATCCATTCTCTGACTTGTCGCTCGATAGTTCTTATCATATTTGAACACTGACTGGCCGCGTTTTCATTGGTATTGTATAAATTGTATTCACTCGATTTGCTTAGAACCACTTCGATATAACTTTGAGCAACTTTCCATATATGGAGGTTGGAAAGTGTGAAATTAATTTAATGCAAGCTTGAAACATTTTTAAAAATCGTGTATCTATAAATCCTTTATATTTCTGTTCCCATGGGGAAAAAGGGTATACTATGTTTGAACAAATATATGTAACTAGTAGAAAGAGAGACAGACCCCATATATATTTTTGATCACCATCTGTGAAGTGAAGTCGGTATAGACATGTTCGTCTGTCTGTCCGTATGAAAATCGAGATCTTGGAAACTATAAAAGATAGAGCCTTAAAATTTGCATTTGTCTTCTCTTAGTTATTCTTCTTATATTCAGAGAACACCCTATTCCCCCTGTCTAAGGGGGTTGGCACTTACCAAGTAAACCTACTCATTCTGCGTTTTTGTATAAAACATTTTTATTTATGTTGTTAGTTTAGCTAGAAACACAAAATGTTAGTTGCATACGTTACTCCTTATCATATACGAGTATTCCATTTAGGGCCAAATCGGACTTTGGTGGTCCCATACAAATCACATCTTTTTGAATTTTACTATGAACATGTTTTATTGTTGTTGTTTATATATCTAGAAACGCCAAATTTGACTTATTTTGCATGATTCTTAAGAAAATTTTTAATAAAGGCCAAAATCGGAACACTAGTGAAGGTAGCCCGTATACAAATCTTTAGTACCAGGGTATCTCGTAGTCGAACCCTATCTCTATGTTGTTTCATTTGTTGTTGTAACCCTGTATACTACTCCCGTAGTAGATTTGGAACCAGTGAAGTATTAAATACTTTGATTAAGGGAGTCATTAAATTCCCTAAACTTTTGTAGATAGATTAAAGATAAAGCATTACTTTTGAGAGCAAAGTGTAAAGACATGTTGATAGCAGATTTGTAAAAAGAATAAGGAAACTTTTGTTGTTGGTGCTATGTAAGCTGGAAACACTAAATTTGGTGTATTTTCTTTAAATACTAATAAATTATTCCATAAAAGTTCAATTCGGACCACTAAAAGGTGTAGCCACATACACAAAGCCGAGTCGATATAGACATGTCCATTTGTCGGGCTGTTCGTATGCATATTAAGTCTCTCCTATTAGTATTAGTATCAGATTAGTATCTAATGAAGCTTTAAACTCTTCTCGAAGGGGTATTACCTAAAGAACCTGTCCCGCCATTGTGGTGTAATTGACTTCAATAGTATTAAAATAATCCATTAATATCCATATTTATTATAAAAAAAAAGAGTTTTTTTATCAAAACTCTTGTTCAATATTTTCATTTACAAATACTTTTTATATTGTTAAAAAGTTTGTGTGTAGTATATGAAAAGTAAATCTTTTACTTAATTTTCATTTACCCATTTCCAAACCACTCACAACTCACAATTACTACGTACAATCACAAAGAATGCCTTAGAAATTGTACGAAAGCTTTGCCGTGTGCCAAAATGCGCGCTAAAGCTTTAGCGTATTATATTTCACTCTTCCTTCTTTTCATCCTTTGCTGCTTCTCGTCATCGTCACAATTGACCGCGTAGTCCTAGGCCAACAAAATGAAATGTGCGCCAAAGCTTTTAGCACGTACGAATGTACAATCAAAACAAAAACGGATAATAGTAAACGTGTCCTGCTTCTCGCTCTCATACTCTACATAGACGTATATCCTTTTTATTTTTTTTTTATTGCGCTCATTTTCTGCTCTCACCAACGTTGAGTACTCGCCGCAGTTTTCCGGTCTCTTATTCCATATATGTATATGGAAAAGTCTCCACTGCAGTTGATTGTAAAATGTTTGTTCTACACCTGTAACTCGATTGCAATACTTGACACATATTCATCACAGCTAAAAACGGCAACGGAAAAATATATATCCTATATCGTAAGAGTATATATGTACGGTTGTATATAAAAATAAAAAATAAAAACAACAACAACAACGACAATGTTGGCCAGTGTCAGTATCGGCAAGCTAAATTGTAATTAATTCATCAATAAACTGAATTAGCACAGTTGCTTTGGTCCTTCGTTTCAGCTGCTCATTTCAAACATTTTCCCTAATTAATAAAATACAAATTTAAATTATGATGATTGAAATGTGAGTGTAACACTTAATTAAATTTGTTTAGTTTTTGTTGTAATATTTTTAATTTTGATATTTATCGAATTTAGATATTTAACTGAAATAAATTTAATTGAAATATGTTCGCATGGTTTTAAATAGGCTGTTTTAAAGTTATTAAGTTTACATTTATATACGGGTATATATGAGCAGTGTCCTTACAAAAACAAATCACCAGAAGTTCTAAATACAACAACATTACAGTGGGCGGTGTGTTTTTTTAGAGCTGCTCCTAAAAGTGGAAGTAAACATCGATTTTTTTTTTTGTCTATCGATTTGGCTTTTGTGTTTCGATTTAGACCTAAATGGATTATTCCATTCCATTCCATTAAACAACATATTATATATACCAGGTTTTAGCTAAATATCTGAAAATTTCATACCATTAAAATGCGCAGCAATACCCAGCCAGACCTAGGGACATGACTAGAGTAATTGAGTTGATTAAACCTAAATACATATAAAAAGAATAATTTTCCGTCTGTAGCTTCGAAATAAATGCCTCTTAAGCCCACGTTTGCACTTTATGAAAACCCGAACACGTTTCTAAAATATTTTAAAAATATGACGTCTATCTATCTGCCTATTTGCTTGTCCGAGAAAATCTCCGAAACACTTAAACCGATTTCGATGCGATTTTCGTTCAGCTAACTTTCTTTCGACAGCAAAGTTACAAGAGAATAATTACTTCTCTAAGTGTTTCCAGTTTAGCGTATACATGCCTTCATATAAGAATAAAACCAAATACGACATTTCTTAGCAACTATTAGAAGATTTGAAATGCATTTAAAAAAAGTTATACAGTGTAAAAAAAAATGAACTTTAATTTAAAAAAATTGGGTAAAGCCATGACCCATATAAGGGGGGGTATATATTCATAACTGGATTCGAATATTAGATTCTCTATATAAATTTTATATTTAATACAAGAACAAGCTACATCAAATATGTAATTTCAAGCAAAAGTTAACCACAAAAAAGTTTTTCTGTTACATAATCCCTGAAGTACCTTCTAGTGGTCCGATATGTGATGTGATAGGTGTGATACACAAAATTCGACCTTATTAGATAAAACTAAAAAATAGAATATCGAAATTTTATTTAATTTAGAGAGGGGTTCACTTGTTCATTAAATGTTCCTTATCTACAAAGGGAATAGGGGTAACTTATAGTCTCCAAGTTGTTTTTGTTCATAGCCAGACCGACGGACATATCGATTTGGCTTTTTTGTAAAGGGGTCACCTCTTTTTTGGTCCGATTTGCACACAAAATAGTTTATTAGTATACAACATTTACCAAAATTGGGGTTTCTAGTTGATTAATTTAATAATATTTAATTATACAAAACGCAGAAATATGAAACGGATCTAGTTATCTAATCGGAATGGATTATTTTAATTAAAGTGAGGCACACCAAGTTCAACGTTTCGAGCAAAATTAACACATAAAAAAAAATTTGTTTATACAAAAAACTCTACAGGGTATGAAAAGTCAAAATTCTCAGCAAATACTTGAATCAAATGAATGATATTTGGTTTATATGTAAATTTAGGGTAATACAAAACTCTAAGAATGTGTGTGATGCCATGCCCCAAAGGTATTGAACTTCTGCATGCTTATGTTTTTTTGAGAGTGGAGCGATTAAGATTAGCGCGTAAAAGCCGAGATGAAGCAATCTATATCTATTCTATATTTGTTATATAATAAAAACGTAGACCAATTTGTGTTTCCTTTTTTTGTATGCGCATCACGCCTAAACCGGCATATCAATTTGTATGAATTTTGGTACAAAAATAGATGGGACGTTGGAAAATAACATAGGCTACTTTTTTTTTAAACTCGTTGGCTTAGATACCGCTCTTCTCATACGAGCGATGAACAATATTGGCCGTATTATTTGAGGTATAGAGGTGAAATTTAGTATTTGTGTTAATGGAGACGGGAAGTAATAGAAGTACGAGCGCCAGCGAAGCGGACGGGGTTCAGCTAGTTAACAATATAAACGTTGTGCTAACTCCGATTGCTACTTTCATGGGTTATAAACTTAAGTTTAGACCTACAAGTTAGATAATGATAATAAATAGAATAAAAAGTTTATCGAAAACATTTATTAAAAAAAAAAAATGAACAATAACATAGAAGAATAGTGTTTTTAGAAGGATATCGCCTTTAATTTGAAGACAATCCAATGTAAATCAAATATATTTTATTCCTTTTTCGCACTTGTTGGGGAAACTTTCCGAAATCGGTGTAACATGTGTTGAATTATTTCTTTCAAACCGATTTTTAAAACGAACGGGTGATAAAAAATATGTCCCATACATTGTATTTCCTCCTTTTCCCCATTCTGGGAGAAAATAGCTGAAATCATTGAAACATACTTTTAACAATTTTTTGTGAAGAGGTGTGTACAAGTGAGTTTAGAAGCGATCGGAAGAAATTTCTGTTTGTCCCATATAATATATTACCCACTTTTTTACTCCGAAGTAGAGTCATTTTCCTAAATCTGCAAAAATACGTATTTATTTATTTTTTATGAAGAAAATTCAAAACGAGTTTGAAGAAAGTATGAGATAAATTTTGATCCATATAATCTTTGACCCCAATCGATTCTTAAAACGATCGGAAAAAATCAAATTTTCCTTATATAATATTTTACCTCTCTTTTCACTCCTTGGGGAAAATGGGTAAAATCTTGAGAATATTTGTTAAAATATACCCCTAACTTTTACATTCAAAACTCCCCATTAAAGGGAAATTTCCCCAAACATCGCGGATTTTTACTATTTAAGGTTTTCTTTGTACAAAAGTCCGCTCTGTGTGAGTAGCAGTTTGATTGGGCATTGATGAGTGAATGAATGATTGAATCTCTCAATTAAACAACAGAACTTTAGGTTAAGTAAGGTTTCTATAGCAAGCTGCTTCACAGAGACATAACATTGGCCATTTTTGAAGCAAAAGAAATAATTTTTCTGCGAGTAGTTTTCTGTAGTAATTCATTTTTATAATTTGGCATATATTAGAATTTTTTTTATAAACATATCCACTTAAACTAGCCAATCAACTCTTATACTTATTGACGGGCAAGTGCCTATTAGGTGTTAGGTTGATACCATTTCTACATTAAGGCAACTTCTTCATATGTATGTCGCTCGAGTTAACATCAAGCTTGACGGCATGCTTGCCTATCAGACAGCAGAAAGTTCCGACTTTTCTGATTTATTTCGAAATTTCTTATCTATTTTATACCCTGTCCTACTACGTTTGGCTATATATTTTATTCGATTTTAATACCTCATACTCTTTGTACCCGCATCGTTTCGTACGAGTACCCATATGTAAACTAAGAAGGCGAGGCAAACTATAAAGAATATATTTTATATCAACTAGATCAGCATCAAAAGATGATTCGATCTATTTATGTCCGTCTGTCTGGATGAGTTTTTAAGTGTGGACATTTAGATTGTCCAATTCCCTATTTAGAAAATTAGTGTTCAATGAACGTTTCACCTTTTTATAAGGGGAAGCCCACATACAAACCTTCTCCTTCGTTTTTGGGTTTTTGAATGAAAAAACAAATTGTATGGTTTTTAATTTAGTTAGAATCGCAATCATAATAAATATTTAATATTTGTCCAGACCAGATTACTTGTACAGATTTGTACCCATTTATGGGTTTTGATATGAAAAAAATATTGTTTATATTTTCGACGAAGATTGTATTATATATAATAGTTTAAATTTTCCTTTCCATGCAATTCAAACATTCTTATTATAACGAATTAAATCCGGACACTGGATCGAGATTCTCAAATAATCGGCCCTTCCTGGTTGTTTATAAATGGTAACCTTACAACGTTTGCCCACTTGATTGGTATCGTAGAGTTGCACATCGTATATATAAAAAATGCCATGCTTAATTTCGGTGACAACAGAATAAACAGTACCGATTCTGCGTAAGATTTAAATTACATTTAGAATTATTTATACCATATATATATAAACTATTCAAACTTACTCATAATGTGGACTTTTTATATCAGTTTTAAGTTTTTCTAATGTATCCTTTAATATGTGTACTGCATCTTCTTGATCATCTTCATCATCATCATCCACTTCGCCTTCCTTTACTACTGGTTCGTCAGTATCTTCTGTCTGCGTCAAAATGAACGCAAAACTGCATAAAGTGACAAACAAAATAAAAACTTGTAATTTTTTCATATTGCGCAAAGTTAGTTCAGCACTTAATGAAATGAAAAACACAACTGAAAGCAAAAATGTTTAAGTACGCGAATTGCAGTGTATCACGAATTTAATGATAAGAAAATGAGCAACCGAAATCTGTTTTTGGGCATTTCAGGCAGTTGATTTAGTAGATAATTAGTCATCTAAAACACTTGTTTTAAATGCAGTCAAAGCTAAACCATTTAAATTATGCACCATTCGTTTGCATGTATTTAAATGTTCAATGCCGAAACAATGTCTGTTTAAAGAAGAATCTATTATAAACCTAATTACTAAGATGGCCCTGTAAACATTTTTCGATTATAGCCGCACTGAGAAAGACCAGCTGCGCGCTGACGCCAGTTATTGTGAATATAAAGTACGCAGATATTTTTACATTCTTGGTCATTCAAATGCGTGTAGATTTCTCAACTATTAAGTTTTTCAAAAAATAAGTTCAGATTCTTCATGTATACCATAAATACTGACGCTCTGTTGTCCATACTAATAAGATGATCAGCCCAGTGCATCAGCTGGAATTTATTCCAATTTTCACTTCAGCTCTCACATTGAAATTTTTTGATATCTTCAATCGATTCAAAGCGCGTTTCTCGAAACGCCAATTTTAGTCTTGAGAGGAGGAAGAAGTCACTGGGAGTCATATATAGTGAACACGGTGCTTGTTCGATGGTATTTGTTATGAGTTTGCACCAAATTTTTTTCACAATGAGATGGCGGATTATCATAATGAAGAAACCATGAATTGTTGACCCTCAAATTCGGTCGTTTAAGATGGATAGTCTCGCCCAA
The DNA here is from genome assembly GCA_035044805.1 of Leucophenga maculata. NCBI lineage: Eukaryota > Metazoa > Arthropoda > Insecta > Diptera > Drosophilidae > Leucophenga > Leucophenga maculata. The sequence goes on along the minus strand of JAWNNP010001253.1, from coordinate 139,830 downwards.
ACACTTCATAACACCGACGTAATACTCGTTGTTGATCGTTTGACCAAGTGGAACCTGTTCAAAGTACACCACATCACGTATATCCAAGAAAACAATGAGCATCACCTTCACGATTGTTCGATTATGGCGTGTTTTTTACGGTTTTGGAGCGACATTCGGCTAGCATTCGAAAGATTTTTGGTTCACAAGTTTGTAGTATGCGCGAGTAATTAAGACACGAACTGGCTTTATGCAGCATGTCTGCCTAACTGCTCTGGACTCCTTTTTCGAAAGGAATTCAGTTCTATTGTAGATGACTTGTATAACTATTTTTTCGCGCATAATCGTATGACGCTCTCATGTGGCATGTCCAATATATTACCGATCTCTCTCAAGCTCATATGGTTACAGTCCCAAATGATTTCCTTTACTTTATCGATGTGATTGGACGGTTTCCCGACCTTCTTTGAACACTTTATAACACTCGAAGGTGCGCGTTTTTGACAGAGCAGATTCACCGAAAGACTTTTACAATGTTTGCAATATATTGAAACACGAAATTTCGTTCGCAACACAAAATTGAATACAAATACGTTGATCAATATTTTCACTCATTATTAAAAATCCTCAAGCACCACTGAGGTCGACTAACTTGAATAAACTGTTTGGCAGATCACGCCAAAAATTTGGCATCATAATTAATCACAGTTTTACCAACCTGAAGTATAAAATTACCTGCCTAAATACTACCAGGGAGATAGTAGTTAGGCAGGTACTGCTAGTTCGAAATCCATAATGGTGACCTGAGATCAGTTCCTTTGTTTCCAATATAAGCAGTTGTTGTCGCAAAAATTTTCTCTAGAGAACACTGTCAATAGGCTGATCGGGCGGTAGGATCTCGTTCAGGCTTCCCATGCTCACTGATAAGGACAACTGCGGCTTCCACTGCGTAGGCAGTTATTGACTATAGCCGTAAACAATGTCAATCAGTTGACTCGAAGGGTTTTCAACGCCTTACTATCACTGTGGTCGTAGTCTTTGATATTTTCAGGTTCAATAGGTCCAATTGAGAGGTGAAGCTTAGAAATTCAACTGTTTCTGCATGCTCGAAAGTGTAGCCAGAGTTGATTGGAGAAAATGAGTTATGTATAGATGATTGGCAAATGCATTGGCTTTTCTTCTTGCGTTGCCTTTCATAAATTGTGCTCACTATCGTTAGGTGTAAGGTAGCTGATATAGTCTTCCAGTGCTTGGCTGTGCAGTGTATAAAGCATCTGTTTCAGCTGCTTGGCTACTCCCAATGCCAGACTCTCCTTAGTCTACGTTTTTCTTGATACCTTGGGCGTGCTCAGGTGTTCATCCATTCTAGAGTTAGGTGATGGGCACATTCATGTTTGTGCATTCTTCTTAAATAACTTGTCTGGACCCGTAGACTTAGAATGTTAAGCAGGGGCATCACAGGTCAGTCTAGTTGGATCGAAACCTCGCGTGATGACTTTCTGGTGTCAGAACGTGGGCTCTCCTGATGAGTGGCTATGCAGGTTTTTGGTTTTAATGCAATAAACTCTACTATGAATCCTTCAATAAGATATCCAATAAGTTCCAAGTTTATCAAAAAGCTGTTGAATCAATTGATGGCTGATTGCTTTGCAAGGCGGAACATATGCCGCAGCCAGTACTAGATCACCTGCCGGATTTTATTCTGACGTATTGAATCCAAATGAAATCAATGAGCACCAATTGATAAAATGTTATGCCAACCCGAGCTCTGCTACTAGAAAGTGTTTCAGACACCAGCAACACATCGATATGATGCTTTACCAATTTTTTCTAGAATAGCTGTCTGTCTTGGAACAATCTTTTGACGGAGTTTAGCTTACTTCGGTCTATTGCGTAGCTTGGTTGCAATATAACCTTTGAAGTCCTTATATAAATCATTATGCGCCTCTCCACAGTGCTCAAATTTTGGGTGTTCTTCTTTGGTCTAAGTTTTTAAAACTACTATTTCATAGGATCCATATTGGACCATTAGAAGGGTTTCTTTCAATACAAATCCTGAAGTTTTATAAGAAAATTATTTTGTTGTGCTTGAGTTTAGCTTGAAGCGATAAATTTTGGTGTAACTTATATTAATTCCAATAAAATATGCTACACGGATGTAGATAGGAATATATGCATATATTAATGCACACAACTTATTACAATAATTCTTTATGATTTGCATTTTATTTTTTTCTTTTGTTTATTATTTAATTAAAATTAAACTTAATCGAAGCCAAAATAAATTCAAAATCGCTTTACAGTTTGAGTAGCACTGCTAAAAGTCTACACGACAAAATTTGGCGCCAAATGCAAACAAGAGAATGAGCGAGTAGAGCACGAATATTAAAAGTACCGCAACCAATGCTCAAAAACACGAAGCGCACGCAACGGCAATGCACGAAGTTAAAACACGAAGCATATATACGACAACTAAAAAAGACACGAATATAATATCAAAGCCGAAGACATAAACGAATGCCTTACACAACGAAAAGCAGCGCGAGGACGAACCGACGAATACGGCAAACGGCACAGGATACAACGAAACACGTTCAGTTTGCGACAGAAACTCGTGACGAACGGTTCAACGGTAACGAAAGAACGGCAAAACGAGTGAATAAACGAAACTTACGAACGAAAGGACGAATGGCGGAAAAGTGACGACGTTGTTCAAGTAGTACACTATGCACACTAAAGGACCAACGAATGCAGTGCGTGCGTGTTTTATGCTACACTGAATTGAATGTTGAGGCGTTTATGCGTGAGTGCGTGCGTGTGTGTATGCGTGCCAATGGTTGTGCGTGTTTTTGAAGCGGCGACCATGTCCTTATTTCATTTACCGCTGCTGCCGATATACGACGATATGATTTAAATGAATTATGAGCGACAGTAGTGAGCCGTTGGCGATGGTCACCGGTGTAAATTATGAACGTGATACAAAAGGCGCGTGAGTTTTAAGTGCGTGCGTGCGTGCGTGAGTGAAATAATATGAAATGAAACAAGTTTATTAAGCAATTCAAAAAAAAAATTGCACTTACAGAAATTATACGAAAAAAAATTAAAATAAAATGTAATTGAAATGTGCAAAAATTTCTTGTACAAGTAAAAGTGTAAATGTATGTGTTTACTTAATACAATTTTTTTTTTTTTTTAATAAACTTAATGTGCTGGAAAATTGTAAGCAAAACTTCGTCTCAAAAAAAGAACAAAATTCAACTGCAACTTCACCGAAAAGTCGTCTGAAGTGTTTGTATTTTATTATTGTAATTTTTAAGGAAAGCAAGCCAACTAAATATAATAGCTATAAGTGGCACAACAAACATTTGTATAAGGAACAGTCAAAGTTCAGCGTACAGCAGACGCCATTTTGTTTTTATTTTACTTTAAAGTTTTAGCACCTTTTTGTTTAACATTTTTTTTTTTTTTGTGTTTTGTTTTGTTTGGGAAATTGCGAGCTACTTATAAAAATATTGACGGTATTTACCTTTCGACTCATTGCGTTGAAAGCGGCTTAAATTTTTGTGCGCCTAAATTTAGCAACAAAGTCGCTGACGCCATTTTGTATTATGTACTTCCGCTAATTGTATGCAGGCTGCTTGAAATTTGCGTGTAAGCGTATTCAAGTAAATTGGCAATCGTATTTAATGCGAGTTTATGTTGAGCATTTTCTTGGATTTTTTTTTTTTTTTTTTTGGTTAGTTGTGTCTGTGCACTCAACTCAACTCCGAACTGAGCTCATGTGCAAATCGTAAATTTAAGCTAATGCTAAAATTTCACGTGATAATGACGTGATTACCTCAGACGCCGGCATATACACACACACACACATACACACACACAGAGAGGCACACATCGCCTGCAAGCCAAAACAGTGTCGTGTCGAGTCCTGAGAGTAGTCAGTGATAGACCTCAATGAGGTTTCATATGCTTTGCTCGTTTAGTTTAGCTTACAATTATGTACATACTATAAAGTGTTTGCGGGGAAATAGTTTCTACGCTACGCTTTCGAAACTTGTGCCTGTATATCCTTAATATATATACATATATACCAAATAGTAGTAGCTACCTTTTGCCTTTCGCTCTAAACTCTGTAAACTTTGAAGAAACGTATGTGTGGCACTTTACATAAACTACTTGAGGTATAAAACGTTTTGTACATCTGTTGCGGCGTTGAAATTGTTAGGCGGAAAATTTTACTCGTTTTCCTCGTTGAATTTAGGTCTATCCTTGGATTTGTCGTTTTGCATTTAGTTCCAGCGCCGCGTATATTTTTTTTCTTTTTTTCAAGTGGAGTTGAATTTGTTGTGAGTATTTGTGTTTTGCTTAAATGTGTATGTTAAGCTTCTAGATTTGCTAGGTTTTTATTTAAATAAATTTTTTCTGTGCAGTTAAAACAAAACTTATTCAAGTAGTTTTCAGTGCTTGTGGATTTGGTTGCTGTAAATTGTTTCAACATAATGTTTATATTTGCAACATAAACGTTTATGACTTTTTTTAAAATATTATATATTAAAAAAATAATAATTAAATAATAAGTATTAAACATTAATTTGGAAACAAATTTAAAATAAAAAAAAATAAACAACCTTTTGTATTTCTCACATATTAAATCTTGGCACTACTCATTTTTCTAGTGAAACATATATTTACTTCTCCATCTGCTCACTATTTGGTTTAAAATTAACACAATTAACTGCTTCGTTTAAAATATGTTGCTTCACTCGAAAAAAAAAACCTTTATGTGATTGAATATTTCTTATATATTCAGCGCTTCCCGATTTGTTCATTTAAAATATGTTGATTGCCAATAAAGCGCTGCTAACAGTTTAATGTGTTTAAATATTTTCCAATTTTGTCCACATTTTTCCTATTTATTTTTATTTAAAAAATTTTAAATTGAGTTAATTCCATTTGGTAGCACCATAAAAAATAAAAGTTTCAACCAAATATGACGTTTGTATCGACACTTTATGGTTTCTGCAGTTTGTCCGTATTTAAATTTTTTTTTTTTTTATAATTATTCTCTGGTACATAAAAAAAAAACAGAACTACTCATATCCATTATTCGAATCATAATTTATAGTCTTGAGTATATAAGAAAATCCAAGAATATTGTTTCTTCTCATTTTTGCATTTCCGGGCTAATATATTCTGACATAATAAAAATTTTAAGCAGAAAAAATATTTTTTTTATAAATATTCGTAGGCGATCAATAGGGTACAATTGGGAATTTAAATCATGAAGAAACCAATTTAAAAAAATTTTCAAAATTTATTCAAAAGTTATGACGTATTTACACTTGAGTCGCATGTAGCCTATTTCCGAAAAATGCACTGAAAATAATTCCAAAAGTTTGCCCAAAATTTTGAGTCCTCAAATTTATACGATAATCCAGAACATATATCATTGATATGTTATGTTTCTCATTGCTTTCCATCGTTTGTAGTTATTCATTTTATGTTGTCGTTAATGGTTTTGAAAAACAGTCCTTTCCGAGTTTATATCTTAAAGCGTCTATATTTTTTCTGTGGAAAACTTTACTTATTTCTAAAACTTTTCTTATACAATTATTATTTTTTCTTTACTGTTTAGGACCATTATTCGGAGATTGTTTTTTCTTATTAGTATCTTATGCTTTTCTGAACTCTGGTTTTAAAGTCTTCCGTATCACCATTCCTAAAATCGTCTTCGTCACATGTTTAAAGAATGGCTTTCGAAATAATTCTTACCCTCAGAAAGTGACAAATTTTGAAATAATTGGCTGAAATTCTGTAAGATTCTTTCTTATACTCATCTTTAAGCACTGAAACTTCTGGCGAATGAGAATTTTGTGCACAGCGTTTCTGCTTCTTACTAATAGTTTTTAGCTTTAAATGCAAATGGATGCTTTTTATCTAAAATTGATTTGAGGAAGTACTGCTTAATCAAAAGTGGGTTGAGAAAAAATTCAAAAATTTAGCCAAATTATACGAAAGTGTGTGAGTGTTTTGTGCTTTTCATCATACTTAATAATAATTTCCATAAACTTTCTAAGTACCGGCTTTATATTTTGGAAATTATTTTTGATTTTTGGAAAATGTTAAGTTAAAAATTAGGATTACCATTTGCATCCTCGGAGATGGTTTTAATTTCTTCGAATAATGATTTAGACATTTTGGTATTTAACAAAAAAATAAAGGTAAAAAAAATCGCATCGAGTCAAATTGTGAATATAAATCATTCAGGACCCACTCAAATGCACGAAAAATCGGTTTAACCCTTTAAGAATTATATATATAAAAATTAATAAATTATTTCATGCAATGCTTACTGAAGGCTCTTTTCATTTTTTTACCTTTAGGCATTGTTCAGACAGTAGAACATATTCGATACTCTCATCACAATGCATTGAAAATAATTTCAAATATGTACAAATTTTAACTAAATGTGACAGCAAACTCAACGAAAATGGTTATTACTGCATATATATATAACTGGAACTGTGTGAACTAAGCTTAACCCAAAAATAATAGCTTAGGGCTTGAAACTTGACATATTTATTACTCAAGTCATAATAAAAAAAAAGAACAAGAAACGATTTGCAGCTCCGTCCATCTTCAATACACATTAATCAAAATTTGTCATAAGACGATGCAACTTCAAATAGGATCGATGAATTTGTATCCGTTCAAAACAATGCCTCATGCATCAGTTTTCATTCATATTTACATACGTGCAAAAAACAGCCATGTATTGTTTGGAAAGGATGTGAGCTAGAAGAGCGGAGAAGATACTTCGTGATCAACTGCCATATTAATGCTATAGAAGCGAAAAATGGTGGTCCACACTAATAGTTTCAGCAGCTATTTTCATGATTTAATCTTCTGAGTTGTGTCAATGAGTTTGGAATCATTTTCAGTGAAAAGTCGTTCAATTTAAGAGACCTTTTTTACCAAAAAAAAAATTTTTTTTTTTTAAGTTTCCCCGCCACTTGAATGGGACATCCCTTAAGTATTTTTTCTATGGCTCACTGCTCCTCAATTATGTTAGAGACTTAATTTAAAATTAATAGGTTTTTATTTTTTTTTTAATTAAAGCTCAATGAATAGTTGTAATTTGAACAAAAGGAAGATTTAGTGCTAAAGTTTTAAGTACATATTAACAAAAAATTATGAACAAACACAACTTGAATGGAACGCTTCAACGCAAAAATGTTTTAGAAAATTCTTTTTCTTTTTAAGGCAAAAAAATTACATCAAATCATGCTACTTGGAGCATTTAAAATTAAAAATAATTTAATATTTTGTTAAGCCACTTTTCTGCTCCAAATTTTCACACAGCTGGTTTGAAAGGGATGCATTCAAATTTATCAAATGTTTTGGCGAAATCGAACTCCAAGCTAATTCAATGGCTTGGTTTAGTTTGTTGATATTCAAATCAGAAAAAACAGCCATTTAGCTGGCTTTAGCTTCACATTTTGGCTCTCTATATCACGATTTATCAACCCATGCTCTTTTTATTGACGCATTATCATGTTGATAAATCTACGGCAAATGCCCAAGAAGGTTAAGAAATTATGTAAAAAGGCCTTTTTCAATATACGATAGCAAGACAACGCATTAAATTTGGTTCAGCCTGTTCAAATGATAAGTTTCTTTGCGAAGGTCATTGTCGGGCCTTCGCAAATATTTTTTTTTTATTCATTGTACTTTTCGAACAGAGATTAGTAACTTCGTCTTAATTTTATATTATCAGCCAATCGAATATTTTTGTAAATGGAAAAAAAAAAAAAATTTATAATTTGTGAAAATAAATATTAAATTAGGACTCTTTCCTACACACAGACAGACTGACAAATAAACTGATCTGTAAGTCGTATTGGCTAAATTGTAATTCTATTTCATATCACATCGAACTATTTGATTCAAAACATTATTAACTCAAAAAGAAAAAGCGAAAGTAGTTGTGAATCTTTCTATTTTTCTATTTTTTTTTTTTTTAGGAACTGTAATATGTTATATGTATGACAAATTGATGAAAATAATTATAAACCGAAAACTTACAATTTTATTATTATAAAAACTAGTGAAATGGTTTACTAAAATACACCAACAAACTTCAACTCTTCAAATCTGATTTCCTATAGCACCGCATTAGCAATGAAGCATTTGTTTGAAGGCCTCACTCCAAACTGAAATCTTTACTACGGGATAAAATTCTAGTCCTTTTTAAACTAATGAATAATTTATAAGGTGATATAAAGAAGATAGTACACAAGAACCTATAAGTGAACGTTGGGTTTGTATGGAGAATAAGCAAAATTTTAAGACGACACTCCTAATAGAATACATAAACTTGTATACATATGTGAACAGAACGTCCGTAAGAAGCTATTGCGATATTGACTTCCCTAAAGAGGTGCGGTATGGCATATCTTTAAAAAAAATACTAAGATAAAAGAGCTCTTATTTTAAAGAGTCGCCAAAATATGTTGGTCACATATATTTTATAGACTCTTCGGAAATCTTCAATATTTTCAAAAATATTTTAGTTTTTAACCAATAAGCTTGGCTTCAATCGAATTAAATATTTTTTCTTGTTGTTAGTAACATGATTCAAGTCACAAACATGAATACTCCACATTTTTGGATTCTGTGAGATATAATTTCATACCCCAATTAAGCTTATTTATCATAGATTCTATATAAATTGACTTATTTTACAGTCCTCATTTGGACTCATATTCAGTATAAAAATTACTATTCTAGGCTATTAAAATGATGGCATGTAAAGGCAGAAATTGATGGCATTTAAAGGATCTTTACTACTATGAGGCTGTTTAAAAAACTATAAAATTTTCTTGATAACTTGTCAAAGGTGCCCCTAATTGATTTTTAACTTATTTTCCCATATTATATTATTCTTTATTTTTTCATAGATAATTTTATTGTCTAAGAGTAGAATTTTTGGTATTGAAATCAATAATAAAACTAAGACTTTGAAGCATTGTTTACCATTTACACAATCAGTCTTCAAACTTAGTCTTTCAACAAAAACTGTGAAAATTATTTTAATTTTCAAATATTAAAATTTTTTTTGTAAAAGTATGTAATAAAAAATTTATTAGTTTGTTGTGTAGTGATAATTGTAATTTATTAAAGGATATAAAATACAGCGTCGATTAAGGTGAAGCTTTTTATCAGTCAAGATAAAGTCCTCCCATTTTATATTGCAAGCATTTAGTTGAAGTTCCGTGCTTGGTAGTTAAGAAAAAATAGTTTCTGTTCTATTAGTATTTAGTTTTATTTTTCAACGACAAATATAATTGGATAGGCTATTCACTGCGCCCTGCAGTTTGTTTTGGATAGCGTTATATGACGTACCTGTACAGTAAAGTGCCGTAACATCGTAACATCTCATGTGAATAGAGGTTACATGGATACAGATCAAGTTTTTTTGAGAATCAATGCCATCTAGAGAAACTCGAAAATAATTGTTGGATAAAAAAGGTCTCCAGTTTATCAGACTGCTGTGCCATACTGTATAAAAAGTGGCTTGAACATCCATGGTTAGCACGTCAAAAGATTTTTTTCTCAGATTTTTTTCTTTGAGAAAGTTTGCTTTGATCAACCAAAGGAAAAAACTCTAAATGTATATTGCTCATGCGTCGTTCTATACATGGAGATTTAGTTTATTTTTTTTTACCATCCCCAGGATTTAAGAAAATCCACAGTACAAGCTAATAGGATGACATTTTTCAGATAATTTAGGCAATTTCTCTATTTTCAGAATAGGATTAACTTTAGGGAACTATGGGAAAGTAACCAAGATTCATGCAAGCATGAATTGTTTGATTGTCTGATTGTCCTTATGTAAATCGAGATCTTGGAGACTACAAGAGTAAGAGCCTTCAAATTCACGAACAATATCTAAATATACACGTTCACCCAAATACGCTTGAAAATTGACTACCATATCTCTTTAGATTAATATGTATGTATTGACGAAACTTACATCATCCACAAAATAAATGGATTTTAAAATTTGTAGCTGTCTGAGTGTTTGTTCCGGCTTATCTCCGAAACAGCTAGTTATTAGTAGTAACTTAGGATACTTTAATTTTAGAAAACGAAAAATCATATAAAATAAATTGTGCGAATAGTATTATTATTACAGGTCTATTGTGCCCTAACAGTTGTTGTCTTACAGCAACTCATCCAGCCCTAATGCCCTGAAGAAGGCCACTAGGTTTTTGGTAATTCACTTGGTAATTGCCAAGATATATGTGCCTGGTTTGGGTCATAGCTGGGCAGTCCCCCAGGATATGCTCCGGAGTTTCGTCGTCCTCCAGACAGAATCTGCAGGTGCTATCACTTTCGATTCTGATTTTACACAAGTGTCTCTTAAGTCTACAGTGTCCGGTCAGGAAGCCCGAAATCATTCTTAGATCTCTCCTTTTAAGACCGTTGCAAATTTCCGATCTCTTTTTATTGTAAGGGCCTAACAGCTTTTTGCTCTGTTTTAGTCCTTCACATTTTTCCCAGAAGAAGTCTCTTGCTTTCTTTTTTTCCTCTTTTACCAGGATTCTCATTGATCCTGATCCGAGCCTGCATAAAGGCTCTGGACCCATGAAACGGGACGCTGCCCCTCTCCTGACCAAGTCATCTGCTTGCTCGTTTTCTGGTATGCCCGCATGCCCGGGTACCCAGTATAGAGTGATCTTATTAAATTTTCCTAGTTTATTTAATTTACCTATGCATTCCATGACCAGTTTGGATTTGATCATAGGCAAACTTACTGCTTTAATAGCCGCCTGGCTATCGGAGAAGATAGCAATTCTTTGATTCTTGTACCCCCTATTTAAATTAAATTGAGCACATCTTTCTATTGCATACATTTCTGCCTGAAAGATCTTGTGAATTTTCCTAGTGATTCGAAGTATTTAGTGCGTGGTCCGAAGACTTCAACTCCACTTCCTTCGTCTGTTAGGGATCCATCTGTGTACCAGCTAATTACTCCTGGTTTGATATTTTGTAGTTCAGCGTTATGTTTCGCCATTCTACCTAATTGCTGAGCTCTACTTGAAATCTTCTAGTGAAGTTGTTCATTATGCCTAGGTTATCACTAGGATATTGCAGGAGTGGGTGTGCGTCTTACAAATTAACACTTGTTTGATTCCCAGTACAGGTCTTCCTGTTAGTGTTAATTCTTCCTACCCTTGCAATGGCTCTGTCAGCCTGTTTTTGGATGTGAAGATGCAGCGGCGTTAGATTTAGTAGTACATCTAATGCCACACTAGAACAGGTTCGCATTACTCCTGTTATAGTTATACAAGCTAATCAATGAACTTTGTTCAGTTGTTTCCTAGTTGTTGTCAGTTTAGCTCTATCCGCCCAGACAATGGCTCCATATGCTATTATGGGTCTGACCATTGTGAGGTACATCCATTTCATTATTTCATTATTTTCATTTGCGAATAGTAGCAAGTGTAAAAAAAATGAATTTGTTTACTTTTTATGCTTAAATGTGACTGAAATTTTAAATACTGCCAAAAATTACTAGTCTACTCTACTTGCTTTTTATTGTTCAAATCTTCTGCTAATATCAAATTCATATATGTATATCAATTTTATACTCAAATTCGTAAGAATATTGCACAAATTTTAATCGAACACGATAAAATTTTAAGTTCTCAGCGTTGTGCTGCATTGAAACAGGGAGTTAGCTGGGCAAATAAAACTGTCAAAAACTTTTTCCGATTGCAATTTTCCGCTACTGCTGCTGCTGTTGTTTTACTTTTCCATTTATTCTTTTTTATTTGGAAACTTTTTAATTACTTTTGAACGATTTTACTTATTTCACTAATTAGAATTCGCCTTTTGTTTCAGAACGTGTGTGTGTGTGTGTGTGTTTGTCTCTTTTGCAGACTTGTGTGTGTGCTTGCAGTTTTCTTATCAGCAAATTTAATTTACTTAAAATTAAGTAGCAGATTTTTTAATTTTATTTTGCCAGTTTTTTAGTATTCCTAACTCGTTCTCTCTCTCTCTCTCTCTCTCTCTCTCTCTCTCTCTCGCGCGTATATGTGCAATGTTTCTTATCATTTCCGTTTCCGCTGGCATCGTCGCCATTTGCAATGCTTTTTCAAAGAGTTGCTGCATTCGTTTTAGTTTGGCATAAAAAAAGTATATATTCAAGGTATATAAAGTTTTTATAGAACGTATGTAACAGCCAAAAGGAAGTTTAGCAGGCTTCCATAGAGTTTGTATAGTATGGATCAGATTAAGAAGTTGAGACGATTTAAATATGTCCTTCGGCATCTGAGAGTCTACTTCAAACTTGAATATTTCCAGCAAATGTTAGGATATAAATACAAATAGAATGATGCATATATGCTCTGAAAGAATTAAATCAGTTTTAACATAGTCTCGAAATAAATATTTAGTTCATATAATGAACCTAAGACAGCCTGAAGCATATCTCGTAGTCGCACATTTTTTTATTTTTGTTGCTCCTGCAATAATTTTTCTTTTGTATTTCATTTTTTTTTATTTCTTTTTACTTCCAATTTTTCCACCTTGCAACAGTAAGTTTAATAATATTTGTTTTGCTACTTTCGTTCCCCGCCAGCATTTGCCCTATGCTTGTTGTCGTTATCCTTGCATATCGTTACTTCAGATATATGTTTGTGTTGGTATATTTTAAGGTGCTCTTTGCATTTTGCATACAAAAAACATGAACCATTTTTGTGTTTGTTTTTATATATAATTTATACCCTTTACTTGAAGTTTAAATAGTATATAAGCTGTACTCACTGAGTTGTTTGCTTGAGGCAACATATTGTTGCAACAAAATATATCAAAACCTTATGTTAATTATATTCACTAAGTCTGATCACATTTTCTTTAGCTGACAATTTTCCTTTTACTGTCATTCATTGATAAAGGAAAATAATATTTTCTGTTCATCTTGTTTTTTTTTTCGGAATTATGCAAAATTTTTAAGTACGAAATTTAACAACATCTCAAACAAGATGCCGACTTTACGACTGCGTTTCCCCTCGAAAAATACGCTCGGAAATTGGTGTGTTTACGGCGCAATTGCATCGCTCTCCACTGTTATGTATATGCATTGGAGCTTTGTCGATCGCATTCGAAATACAGATTTTTTTCGTTTGGCTTTTCAAACGCTGCGCCATCATAAAGGTGCAATCGGCTTACTTGGCGAACCAATTAAGGATATAGGATTCGATTTGCATAATACATTCAATGCTTCCGATGCGGAACATGCACAGTTCGAAGTAAATGTTAGCGGCTCTAAGGATGCGGGTAAACTATACTTTTGGGCAACGAATGACGATAATAATGGCTGGTTTATTGATCGTTTGGAGTTGGAGACCAAACAGCAACCGAACAAACGATTTCTTTTAAGGAACTATAATAATGACGCCATGAACTCAGTAAAATTGATGACAGGTCAGTCAATCGAAACGGAATAAGTCGTAAAATCTGTCATTCAAAGAATAAAGCAAGGCAAACAAGGCAATACTGATAGTCCGGCTGCTCGTGTAGAGCTCGAATGGAGCAGTGGGACCATCAGCAAAGCTCTCTTCAAATGTTCCAGTAAATAAGTTAGCCATAACCGTAGGCTTATTATAGTAGATTCCATTTGAAAAAAGTTTTGACAATATGATTGTTTTAAATAATTTTAATAAAATTTCACAATACAAGCAAATTGAAATATTTACAATGTTGCTAAATGGCCTGTTAGCTAACCAGCATATATATTTAACGTGCGTTAAATGTAATTGTTATGAAAACTTTGCGAAGCACTGCCGTTTCAATATTACTCCTTTTCTCACCAGCTGCACCCAAAAAAAAATTTTCCTAAAATTTAGGAATCATTACCTAAAAATTTTTTTTTTACCTAAAACAGGAATTTAAGGTAAAATTTTGCCTAAAAATGAATTTCAAGGAAAAAGTTTCCTAATATTTTAGGTAAATTTAGGTCATAAAATTCAAAATTTTACCTTAAATTCCTGTTTTAGGTAAAAAAAATTTTTTTAGGTAATGATTCCTAAATTTTAGGAAAATTTTTTTTTGGGTGTGCAGCTTTAATCTCTTCTCCACATCCACCGTCTCCTCATCATCATGATGTCTTGCAGCCAGTGAAGAGACCATGTTGTCTGTTCTATGCCAGATTTTTGCCAATATTACTGCAAATTTTATAAACGGGCTGCCATTATATTTTTTGAAGACATTAGTAAAAAGAATTTTTATTCCATATATCCTGTATAATAATCAAAACAAATTCGTTGTTTGGTAGAGGTTCTTAGCACATTACTAGCCACTTAGTGCCATGGAACACAAGACAAAACCTTTCTCTTCATTGACGGAGTAAAGGTTTGAGTTAATGGCAATCGCTTCAGTTTTTAACACATTTTTTTGCTTCTCTAGCTGCATGAGGCCAAGAAGATCTTTTAAATTGATTTCAAAATGTAAAACATTTGTGAAAAGCCAGCATTGTTCATTTTAGCAGCGTAGTTCAATCTCTTTTTATTAATTCATAGATTTTTAATAAATTAAAACAGTTTCATATATGTTTTTCTGGCAAAAGTCAAATTTATAAAAATTTTTCGTTAAGTTTTCTGTCACTAATTGAAATTCGTTCACAAATGAAACAATTTCCAATGCAATATGATGAGAGATTCGTATATATATGACCGTCTGTACAAGGATTTAGTTTTATAAATGTTTAAATTTAAAGCAGAAATTTTTTGAAAGTGAACATTTATCTAATCATTTTATAATCATTTTATTCCACTTAAATTCTTATGGATAAGGAAAGAACAAGTATTCAGGTTTAAAACATCAATAAATTTTTGAGATTTGGGTGTTCATACAGACTGCCGACTATTAAATGGGACCAACATTTATTTCGATTGGACTTTATGCATATTTTTGGCTTATGAAGTCTGTTACAACTTCTTTTGGCTATTATTTGAGTAATTAACCACTTAATACATATTTTTGCTCAATGGGTGAAGGTCATAAAAATGAACGAGGGCAATAGTTCTAACACTTCGGTAAAGCTTTTGCATCACAAAAAATATTCAACTTGATGAGTTATACCCTTTTATATGCGTTCCAACTCTAAAACATGGTATTTGAACACGTCAACGGTTTCTTCTTTTTGCTACAAAAAATGCTGCCCACACAGTTGTTCATTGATGTGTGGGAACAAAATGAATTCATTTGGTGTCAATTCAGAAATGTATGCCGGATGACCCCTTTATATACATAATTTTTTTACCAAACTGGTCACCATTTATTTTGAATAGTTTCGAAACATTTGTGCCATATTCTTTGCCATATTCATTAATTTTACGGTGTGCTACTTGACAATGTTGTATTATTAGTTTTTGAATGGTTTCAGGGGCAGTTACTGATTTTCGACAATCTTCACTAAGTTAATTGAATCTCATTATACCAGCTTTTAAGAATGGCAGACGATGGTGCCGAATCGGTAAAAATGGGCGTTGACTAATCCATGCACTCTTGTCTTGATAATTCACATCGAAGTTCGAAATAAATTATCGTCAGATTTTATTTGTTTTATAATAAATCACTCAACACCGCTAAACTGTTCCCTGGATATAACAACTGGCTGCTAAATGCACTTAGGTATGAGAAATTATTTTGACATATTGATTGAGAAACTCATAGAAGTTGAGTTTGGTTGTGTAAATTAGAATAATTTTTTGTAATTTTGTGATATCAGATAATGCAAAATTAAGCATTTGTAAATTAAGTAAAAAATTCTTAAAAAATATTACGTAGCAACATACAGAATGATCGACAGATAGGTGAACATATGAACTAGCAGATCTACTTATCTACTCGACTGCATATACTTTTTGGGGTTTGGGATGTCTTTTTTACACATTAGCTTTCGGACATAACAATTATATAATCATTCATACTGTCAGCCTTAAAGTAGGCAGACTATTCCAGATAGATAAAACTAGACTATTCCAGATAAATAAATATGTACAGACTTATAACCATTTTCTCGAAAATAAATATTATAGTTTATTTTTTTATTTTATTAATTTATTAAACACCCTCAAATGTATTTAAATTCTAGCCATACCCTTTTTTACATGAAGCAGATTGTAAGAAATAATTTTGAATAAAAAACTAACAATCTATATAAATTATCAGGGCTCAATATCTGCCTGTTTCATAGTAGCTATGTGCCAAAAGGCCGGTCATTATATCGGAAAATGTGGACGACAGTCTATTCCTCAACTACAGCCCGGCTTATGTATCTATCCAGGGTTGAGTTCCTGATGTACCATGGGCATCCTGTCATAAGGTGAAATCAGCGATTTCCCATATACGTATGATGTGTAGCCAAGTCTGTTTATTTTGCCTCTACAGCTTAGTAACACATATGTGATGTGCTGCTGGAAATCAAGCTTTTGTGATCAAAGTTAATTCCTAAGTGGTCAGAGTAATCCAAACGTAGGCGCATTTACTTCAGTTTATTCTTACTGTCCACCGTCCATATCTCTAAAAGATGGAGGTATTCCTAAATCCCGTATGCAGCTTCGTACTCGCAGTGGGAGCTTCAGAAAATGCCAACAGTTTGATGCACATAACATCAGCGGAAAGTACTGACATATCTGCTCAAAATAGATAAAGAAGCAAATTGTAGCCAATTGGACCCGACTTTAAAGAAAAATACTGAATATACTGACACAGCATATATATTCGGTATTTTTGCTTCAAGAAAATAGATACCCTTATTTCTTGTACCATTCATACATAGTACGAAATAGTATTACTTATAAGTCGCACGTTTGTAACGCAATAAAGAGGACATCAAAGCATATATATTATATTTATTGATCAGCTCGACAAGACGAGACGAGTTAGCCTAGCTGTCCGTCCGTTATTCATTGTACAGCTCCCAAATATTATTTGTTTTTTTTTTTGCTTAATTCTGGTATATAGACTTTTGCCCTAATCAGATAACGTATCCATATTGAATTATGAATTTTTAAATGAAATAATTATATCAGCTTATGTCATATATCGAAGGAAGCTTCATAAAGTATATAATTTTGTGAACAAAGTACTAAGAGACGATTCTTTGTAGCCATGATATTCGTCTGACTGTTCGTGCACCGGTTTGTCCATTCGCCTGTAGCCCCTCTTTCTAGCCGAAGAAGAAGAAGAAAGTTTCGATTAGACAAAAATAACTTCAAAATTAAATATGTATACCGACAAAATTTCTTTATTAAAAATGGCGAACCAATTTGTTGTCTAAAGTATACTCTCAGCTCTCCTACTACTCCTGGGGTAATTGTGGTTCATCTATTAGTTAAGGTGATCTAAATGGAAGCGTTTATAAGACTTGAGCCAAACGTCTGTTAAACCAGTTTAAATGGTTAAGCAAGCCGTCATTATATCTGCTAAAAAACCTCAGCATTATTTTTTCTTAGCGCCTGATTTTTTAAAATTTGCACCCTATGGTAGATATATTTAGCTTCAATACCAAAGATCTGAATGTCGTATCACTGAAGCCTCGTTTGTAGGCCCTGTTCCGAAGGTACAAGAACCTATTGGTTTTGTGCAAATGTACGTAACAGATAGAAATAATGGTCGGAGACCCCCAAAGTTACCCCCATTATGGTCAGAAGATAGAGTGAGATAGTGATAGAGGAGTCGATACAGCCATGTCCGTGTGTCCGTCTGTCCGTATGAACGAAAGGATCTCGGAAACGGTAATAGATAGAGACTTCGTATTTTTTGCATTCGACTAGGGCTGCTCCGGAATTTCACAAGTTTATTTTAAAATTTTGCCCCTTCCACCCCTACCCCATAAAATCACCCCCAAGGCTAAAAATTTCTTCAGCACAAAAAAATACCAGTATAAAGATGTCGCTCCTCTAAGCAAAAATCCAAAAAGTATATCAAAATCGGATAATAAATGACGATTTTATAAGCAATTGAATTTGAACGACCCCCCTTTTCTTTTCATTCATATTCGCGCAGTGAGAAGTGGTCATGTGTTTAGTCATAAGCTCGGGCAACATTTAATGTGTTTGTTAGGCGACCTGAACTGGTACAGGGCGTCTTACAGTCGGTTACGCCTGACTGAAATTTCCTTACTTGTAATCTTTATGTTTGCATAGTAGCTACGATGTGATCCTTGAACGAAAAACATTTATCGAGGACAAAGATACTTAGTTGTTAAGTTGAGTGTGATTTGGGGTGAAGCTTTTCTTTTTCGTTGCTACTTGTTACGTTGCTACTTTAACATTATTGATTTAGAGTTGGAACATCCATCTTAAGCCATGGCTCCAGCTATAAGAAATATTTCTGGATTTCTTTTTAGCACTGATAATTTCCCATAAGATGAATAGTGGTGTAGCCCTATGATTCCATTTTCCATTTTCTTAATGGAAAAATATTGATGGAAAACAAAAAATAATGTTTTTCAAGACCATCTTTATAAATTTTTTTAAGATTTCTAATACAAATGATATTGCAATCTAAATTATTGAACTACCGTCTATCTATATCTATACAAAAAAATGCGTAGGGTATAATAAAGCCGAATACTTTGTCTTTAATAATATTATCCGAAATTAAAATGTTCTACCCATTTATTATATTTTTGTGTGTGTAAAGGACTTTTTATATATTATCTGAGTGTGCTACTTTTTTGGCTGCGCTGTGTATTTTTCAACTTTCCACCCTTTTTTTTTTGTCACAGCAGATTTACTTATATAAATATTTCATTGCAATGAATTGAATTTTTTAGCGTAAATATTTTTTGGCTGCAAATAACAAAACAGAAAGGTTTTCCTTTTTTTTTTTTGTAACATATTAAAATAGCCGATTTCATGCTCAATTTGCATTATAAGCATTTGCATTGCAAGCGATTTGTGCAATTTAAGGTTGTTTTGCTTCCAATTTATGCAGTTAAGCCCCCGCAACTCTTTTAATCGAATACTTTGCAGCATTATGCTGCCGTTTAAATAATTACTTCATGTACGACTGTCAATATAAATTATTAATTCAAATGGCAATCAGACAATTTCCGCCAAAATGCAGCTATTAATAAGCGATTATAGTGCATTGAACTAAGCACACTCCATGAAATAGTCAAAGCAACAAAACAAAACAAAAAAGCTGGTTTGAGTTTATTTACATAGCATCGTACATAATTTATAAGTGGGTTGCATATTGGCAATTATAAAACGAACAACTTGAACAAATGCGCAGATACAAGATACAATTACGCAGATACGCATTCATTCGGCTGCTATTCATTGATTGTGCAGCGAAACGTATGCCAGTACTTAAAAGTACTCGAGAGTAGTTATGAATTATGCTCTAAATGGTTAATGGGGCTAAATGTTCTCATTCGTTGCCAGTTATTATTATTATAATAATTTTTTTTTTTTTTTTTTTGTATTCAGGTAACATGTTAATAAGTGCGCATATGAATAGAATGAATGAATGAAAAGTTGTATAAGTCGCTGTAATAGGTGTAGGTGGGTATATACTATATAAAATCGAACATAAAGTAGGCTATTTATTGTGCACCTCCGCACCTGCCACACTCTCATTTTGCATTATGAATAAATGAACAGCAAAGTTGGTAGTAATCGATATGTGTGACTGTTGTGGTAGCTTTTGTGTTCAGTGCTTGACTCGTTGTTCTTATCGCTTCATTAAAAATCTAGCATAATAGTTTGGCGTGTGTACACACTTGTGACCTATTACATAATACTTACTGCTTGTACACACGTACCCCATCACCCCCCCCCCCCCCCCACACCCACAAAACCACGCTCTATAATTCTTCTTGTGTGTTGTATGTAAGTAAGCGCACAAACTTTCTGATTGGCTGTGGTCTGTGTTGCGTCTTTTATGAGCTGCACGCGCCTTCGCATCCTTTGAATACTGCTGCTATTTTTCCTTTTCGTCCTTTGCCATTTGTCGCTCTCTACGGTGTTGAACTTTGATATTTGTTAATCAGATCATCGTACGCACACTTTTTTAATTAGTTCGACTGTTGTTTGACGTTGACTTGCCTTGTTGATTGGTTTCAAGTTTCCATTATTTCTTATAGTGTATACATCCAGTACTAAAAATAACTACTTCAACTTACCTGCTTTCTGCTTGCTGCATAGTTTCTCACAGTTTTTAAGTTATTCCCTTTGAAGCTTTAATAAGTGGTTGGTAATTTATATTAGACCAATTGGCTCAGTAGGCGTAATTGACAAAAAAAGGTGGCTTTCTAATTTAGAATATTCGTTTGATCTTATATGGAAAGTTCATTTGTATAAAAATAAATATAAAAAATACCATTCGCAATTATTGATTTTAAATTGTTTATAATATTTTTGAAAACTTCAAACTATTAAGTTTATTGCACCACCAGTTCCTAGCTTACCAATACCGAACTATGTGCCCTTCGAATACGTGGAATTAGAATTTCTTAAAATTATTTGAAAGACTCTGAACTATTAATATTTTTGGAATTCCAGTTCATATTTTAAAAATATATAAAGGGAAAGCAGAAACGTCAATACCGAGCTGTAAGTCCGTACGAATTCATTGAACAAAAGTAACTTATAAAAGTTTTGAAAGATTTCTTTCGCCTTTTTTTTAATACCATATGCATAGTATAATTAATATAGACAGCACAAACGCCAATACCGAACTGTGCTATTAAATAAGAAAGAATACTTTAAACTTTTTAGCAGCACCAGCTTCTATATTATTCCCATGAAAAAATATACAAAGTATAAATACCGATACCGAACTGTAGGTTCGTTCGAATGACTCCGAAATATTAACTTTTTTGAAACACCATTTCCGACCCCTATATGCTTGAATAAACATAAAAGAAGTCCAAACGTCAATATCGAACTGTGTGTCGAATTTTTTATAATCATTTTAAAATACTCTGAGCAATTAATTTATTTTTTTGAACACCAGTGCCCAGGAATAAATTTAGAAAATCATAAACGTCAACACCGAACTGTGTGTCTGTTCGAATTCATTGATTTTAAATTGCTTAAAGACTACTTTAAACTTTTTTGCAACACCAGTCCCTACCTATCAATAAATAAATATAGAAAATGCAAAAACGTCAATACTGAACTGTGTGTTCCTCATTATTCATTGAATTGAAATTGATTATAATAAATTTTAGATACTTCAAACTATTAACTTTTTTGCAACACTAGCTCCTATACTACACCCGTATTTTATTGGTTGGAATGTGAATTCAGCTTTGCTTAACCAATTGTAGATTCCTCTGGATCCAGGTTCATAAAAAGAGACATTACTTAGATCGGTGTTCTTTATCTAGGTTAAGTTTGTTCAGATTATTTCGAATCTGACCTCATTGTTCATAATTAGTAGTGAGGACTAGCAAACACGAGTCTAATGAAGAGCAGAAATATTTTTCGAACTTGCAGTGCTTTTATATTCTGTTTCCAAAGGAAATATTAAGTTTGAGCAAATGTATGTAACAGACAAAATGAGGCGAAGTAGACCAAATAAAGTATATATTTTCGATCAGCATTAAATATTTAAATATTAAGAATCTGTTTATCATTCTTCTGATCATTTGTATTTAATGAACACGCTAACCACACTCCTCCCTTACAAGCGTTTGTATGAAAAAAATTAGTTGATATTATTAATTTAGCTAGAAGCTCCACTGAAACTAGGTTTTGTCTCCATTTTTATTCGTGATTTAATCAGGTCTGGTGTGGTTTGTTTAGATCGGATGATGTCTGAAGCCATAGCTGGAGTTGATTTAAACTTTTTTTCTAAGAGACCTATTCATATAGTTGATATGACTATTATGCTCATCAACACTTTCTCCACTTTCACCACCACTTTCTAACCACAACTCAAGAAGAGGGAGGTGGTCTGCTAGTCGTCATTTACTTCAGTCCCTTGTATTGTGTACAAGTTGCTCTGTCATACTGAGTATACTCTTTTGCTTTGATATGAGCCAAGAATTTTGTGTGTATTTTTGAGAGATAATATGTTAATTCTGTACTTGAGCTCATCATGAAAATCGCGTTCAAATCATCGAGAAAAATTGTGGAACAATATTCGCGGAGTTCAAATCATTTACGAATATCTGATATTATTTGGTTCATCTGTTTAACAGTGCCGTAGTTTTCACGAAATCTAAATTGGTGAGCTTATTTTTGGATGAACAGTATAGGATGAACAGTATAGGTTTCTTATGGGTCGATATGACGCTGATTGCGTATTTTTTCTTCTTTTCGGGTTTAGGGATAAGGAGTATAGCCAATTTCTTCCACTGAATTGGAAAGTGTCTGTGTTTAAAAGTTGCGATATGCAAATACGCTTTGGTTGGGAAATTCCGTAATCCTTTTTGGGGAAATTAATTCATGCCATGAGTAGTTCCTAGTCGTAACAGAGGGAAGAAATATTGCATTTGTTGACGAATTAGGCATTTGACATTCCTTAAGTTGCAAAACTTCTGCCGTTTCTATGTTCGTGTGAGTCCACTTTACAGTGTGGTCTCCAATGGGGTTACTATAGCCGGTGGTTTAATGTGCACTTCATAAGGGAAACTTAGAACTTGTTGGAGAAAAACGATTGATGTATCGTTTCATTTCGAGTTCCTCCTCGAGTTAAAGAGCTTTGCTTAGTTGCCGTGTAGCAATCTGCACTCTGGATGAGATAAATCAATGAAATAAAAGACAAGTTTTTAATTTAGTCTTATATTCATTCGAACTACGACTTAAAGCATTGTTTCACATACAATTTTTCACTCTTTAAGATGACTGAACTTCACACTTAAATTTTCCTAAGCTGTCTACTCATGTGATATAATATTTTATTATTGTATACAAAGCGCTTATAAAAAATGTATTTTTGTTGTTTCCAGAATCGTCAAAGTATTCTCTTTATCCAATTTAAAATGATATTTTGTGCTTGTCATTTGTATTCAAACGAAATAATTTATATTTAATATTCACAAAGAGTTGCTTATCAACTACATTTAAGCTTTTGTCTACTAATTACTAAAATAATTCTTTAAACAAAACATTAAATTTATGATTTGCAGTACAATGAACTTTTATGCAGCAGACTTTATAGAATTAAACACTAAAATTCCATAAGCCTGCATTTTTAAAACAAACAAATCATATATGCACGCAGTGTCATTTTGACATTTATGCTCTATATTATGTCAATTTTTCGATTTCTATATGATTAGTATTTGTTGTGTCTGTGTGACTGACGCTTTTCTACTTTTCTACTTGCTTTATTTGTGTCTGACTGTCTGTCTGTCTGTCTGTCTGTCTGTCTGTCGTTTCAAGTGATTTTCTCACTTGATGAATTTTCCATTTGTTTTGACTTTTGACTTTATCTGTAGTCTGTTATGTTTGTCTGTCTGTCTGTCTCTCCAATTTCATGTCTGTCCAATTTCATGTCATAGATTTTCCATGAATAAATAGACTATGCAGCTCTTTTTTTTTTTGGTGTTTATGTAGCATTTTAAAATGTGATTATGCTTTGCATATAATCTGAGTAATATGTATAATAATTTTTGTTAGTTTTTTGGAATATTATATAAATAAATCCTTTAATGAATATAAATTTATATATATATAAATATTTTTGCTAAGCAATATTCTGTGAACTGTTATAGATATGTCCGTCTGTCCTTCCATATGAATGTCAAGTTCTTTATGTATTGGAAAGCTTATACTAACTGCTTATATGAAATAATCTGTCATTTTATAAACTAAACAGCACTTTCAAAACTATCTCCCATTTTTGATGCTTTTTAATCAACCTTTTTGTTACTTAAACTATGCAGTAATGCTTTATTTGGTATGTTTAGGCACAGTCTAAACCTTTTGTTTCATACAGCGCATTTCACAGTCATCTGCACCCGATTTCAATAACTTTTTTTTACGTTTTTGTGCTTCTATGTCATTTTGTGCTATTTCAAATTATACGCTTCAATGTGTTTCTTTTTGTGCAAAATGTGTAAATGAAGTCACAATGAGAAAATTCAAGCGCACAACACAATACACAGCACATATTTATAAACAATGACAGGCTATAAAATATGCAAACACATAAATATATTTTGCACGAAAATTCGCATATTTGCACGAAGGCAAAGACAGACAGACAGAAGAAGATATACAGGTAGAGTACAGATACATTTGCATGTGTTTCTATGGCTGTGTCTGTTCAAATGACTTCTTGCCTCGCTTGATTGTTGATGTAAATGTCAAAATAAATAATAAATAAAATTTTGTTAGCTCTGCTGTCAATGCCCCCAGAAGAATGCTTCCATCTCGTTTTCTTCTATACACTTCCGCAAGGTATTTGCATACGAAATTTATATACACAGCTTTGTAGATACTTTATCTCAGTTTGTGTGTATCTGCTGTAAGCTTTTGTTACCGGCAGTTATTGTTCTAAATATTTGCATTTTCAATCACATATAGACGCTGTAGCTTAAATATTTGTGCATTAAAAAAAATAACATCAGCAGCAGTTATCGATGTCTGTTGAAAATGTTCATTGAACTTGTCTGCAACGCGTCGTATACATTATTTTTTATACTTTATTTGCATACTTTTTAGCTTTTTTTTTTTGTGCTGCAGCTACTACCTTAATGATACTTTATTGCTTAATGCTTTAATAACAATTAAATGTAATTGATTATATTGTTAATCCTTCTCTAATTACGGCGGCTGGCAGTATTAAAGCGTCGAATATGTTAATTAAACCGCGTGTTAATTGCTGAATCAATTACCGCGATCAGAATCAGTTATTAACCAACAAATTTCAATGTTTTTTCATTAACAATTGACTTTTCGGCTTTGTTCATTATTCACGCATTTCGATTAATTTTTTTTGTTTGGAATTTTTTTTTATATAATTTGTCATATTTAATGGTTGCACAGGTATGCACAAGTAATAACTCGTGTAATTTACGCCTAATTGCAGTGTAGATTAAAGATACAGGGTATATCAATTGTATATAAATTTGAAATAAAAGCATATTCCCTTTTTAGCACTTGTTTTTGGGAGGCTTAAATATTTGGATTTGATGGAGTAGAAAAGTAAAAAAGAACTAACAATATGTGTATATAATATTAATGAATTTGGTTAAAGGTTAATAATATCAAATTGAGCGAGTTTTGGAGTATTTTTTGCTGTGTAAAGTGGCATAAGAAATTAGAATTTAAGCCAAAATTAAGACAAATTAGAAATTAGATCTAGGCATAGACTTAGTGGGTGTGCACTTAAAATTTTATTTCATTTTTAATTTATTTTTTATTTATTTTATTTTATTTTATTTCATTTTTATTTTATTTTATTTTATTTTATTTTATTTTATTTTATTTTATTTTATTTTATTTTATTTTATTTTATTTTATTTTATTTTATTTTATTTTATTTCATTTTTATTTTATTTTATTTTATTTTATTTTATTTTATTTTATTTTATTTTATTTTATTTTATTTTATTTTATTTTATTTTATTTTATTTTATTTTATTTTATTTTATTTTATTTTATTTTTTATTTAATTTTATTTAATTCATTTCATTTTTTTTCATTTTACCACTTAGCCATCAGACTCTAGTGCAACGAGTCATACATCAGCCATCCACCCAGTCACCAGCCAGCAAATAATATATTTTTTTTAATAAAGTTTCTTTCAACGCCTTAATTACGGCTTCAGACAAGATCGACCGAAGGAAATAGAATTCCATATAACTTGAATAATAAATAAAATCAAGACTAGGACGTATTCATTATTTGGCAGAGGGCATTGAAGACCACTAGCCACTTTTCAGTGAGAAAACAGGCGAAATCTTTGCTTGATATATCAAAATGCAATCGATGTAATTTTTCTGTATCTCGGCCTATAAGAGGCCATCACACTTTGGACCTCAATCGGCGTTTCATCGCTGATTCCACTAGGTGACCCTTATTTTTAATAACAGATTTCTTTGTCTCATTTGCATTGGAATCATAGCCGTTGACAGCTCTAAAGGAATTCTATGTACCATTTTGAAGGCACGCCATTGCATCATTGATTACTTCCTGCAATTTCCGAAATTGGAACTAATATTGGCGCCGCAGTCTGAACGTGCAAAATAGCCTTTAATGTCATAACAAGTTGAAGTTATATATTATACATAGTCGGTATAATGAATCGGCAATATTTTCTCTTCCAGCTATATATGTATATTACTTTTATCTTATACGCTTGAAGTCGTAAGAGCAGTCTCTCGATTTGCGCTGAGACTTTGGATGATGGCCTAAAAATTGTCTCCAGAGGCTTGTGGTCGTTTACTAGCTCAAACTCTAAACCGACTGGGTAGTATTGGAATTTTTTTACTGCCAATACTAAACCTCAACTTTCTTTCTCAGTCTAGGTATACCGTTTTTCTATAAACTTCTACTGGCGAATGGAATTTCGTTTTTTTCCGTTTGGCCCGTCTCATTTTTGAAAATTCTAGAATATCACATTTTCATTGCCATCCAAATTAAGGAGATCCAAGGTTTGTGGCCAGTAAACGGTTCAATTATGTCTTGGTTAAGTGCCTCTTCCAAATCTTCTCAGGTCATAGTACTGGAACTACTTGTGGATCTATTGACAGCTTTACTATTACCGCCTTCCTTTATGGAAATGTTTTGGTTTTCCCAATATGGTTACTAACCTCAGACGAAGAACATTTAACTTTTTTACCGTCTGTTGCTCTGGCAATGACTTTCATCCTTTTCCCATTACATAAAACGTTGCAACCAACTCGAAATTTGCCTATTGGCACCTGAAAGACACAAATAAGGTTTAGTATTTGTTTATTATCCTCTGAATTAATTCTGTGAGTTTGGGCAGATATTGAACAGTGTTGCCTTCTTTTTAGCGACAAACAATCTGCTTGACTTATGCGATTAAAACGGGAACCGGATTCAATTATCAGCGAGATTGTTCAGCCTCCGATTCGTTATCCTCTTCTTCCTCTCCAATTATTTTGAAACAATTTTTTTTTTGTTTTGCTTTTTTGTGCGTTGAAATGTTTTAGCTCTTCCCATTTCTAACTATTGAAAATTTTCTCTTTATATTTATTCTTCATTTCCGTAAAAATGGAACCTTGCCTATCCACTTCGGTGACATTTCGCTAGTTGTGCTGGGCAGGAAACGCTACCTTCTAAATGGCGTTAAAGAACACATCTACATGCAGACTTTTGGGTAACGGATTGTCTCTTCCTATCTGCTATTTTCGTTATGGAGTTGGACAAGGTTTTAGATGACATTGACTCTGGCTGTTTGCTAATCTTCTGTTTTTGTGGCACGCTTCAATTATGTCCTTTGGCGACTGTTCTTTTTCCAAAAGCTTTTTCATGTCCAATTATCCATTCAGCCCATGTATCAATTATTTTACCTTTTTAGCAAGTTTTCTTCAATTTCGCTTTTCGTGGCCCCAAACGAACATTTGGGCATTTTCTGCCACAACCGTAAACTCGTCACAAAACTCGTCTGCAACACGGACGGATATGGGTAAATTACTGGACGACAGAGGGCACTGGGCTAGGCATCAAAAGGCCTTTGAAGGTCTTTGGACAGATAAATCATCCGTTTTAGGTAGGACTGTGCTATACTGCATAGCTAGGTAAAAGCAGTTCAACATGGAAAGCTATGACAAACAACTTTGATATTGCAATTTTATCAGACAGTTAAAGAGCCTTGAAAGCAATAATCAAAAATTCTTAGTTAAGATCATTGATACATCACAATTAGCTATAAAAATGCATGTGTATAATGGTTATACAGAACTCCACTGAATGCTGGATTTCAATCGATTGAAAGCCGCTGTAGAAAGACAATGAAAAAAGGAGAAAAGTCTTTTGGCGATAACGATACGGGTCAACATTTTTCACCCAGAGCATCATGTGTGTATGCTCGTCGTCGTGCGAGACATAGCTACCGCTGAGCAGACATATATGATATATATGATGCTATATATCGACATCTTCGACGTTTTTCGGCTTATAATACTGTATAGTTATAAGCAAAAAGGGTATTTCAAATTAATGCAAATGCATGCAATAGACAGAAGGAGTGTTGACAGACCCCAGAGTAGCTATACACATGTCCATCTATGTGTGACTGTCCGTATAAAAGTCGAGAACTTGTAAACTATAGATTCGATTCTCCTTTTTCCATTCCGAAGTGCTGATTGTCACTCACCATTTCTACTACTTTCCATTCAGAGACAACTTTTATGGATGTTCTTAATTTTGCAAAAAACAGATCAAAGCACTAGAAGAGGTAGGCCTCAGAGAAAACTGTCCCAACTTTCTTGATTTTTGTATTAATTCAGCAAGAAATGACAAATTTGGTGAATGTTGTATTAGGGTTCGGGTTATTTATAAAAATGGCTCTGCCAAAGCGTTCAGGATCCAAAAATGTTCTTTGTTGTTAAAAATAAAAAATTCCTATTCCTTATTCAGATATGAAGTGTTAAATGAACAAGGCAACCTCTCTCTAAGATGCCGTACACATAAAAGCTTGCAGCTCTTTCTGAGTTGTTGAATGAAAAATTTGTTGTTTTTCTTATTTTAGTTAAAAATATTTGGTGTTTCTTGCTTAAATTTGAAGGGGTAGCCCCCATTCAAATCTGTCATACCTTCTTCGTTTTAAATCCTTTTCAGATTAGCTTCAAATGACAAATTTTGGGTATAACTCCTAATAAAAAATCACACGCGGATCAAAATATAAATACATGCCCAATGTCTTATGGAAATAAGTTCACTGCGTCAAACCGTCGACCATTTTTGTA
This sequence comes from Leucophenga maculata, assembly GCA_035044805.1. Lineage (NCBI taxonomy): Eukaryota > Metazoa > Arthropoda > Insecta > Diptera > Drosophilidae > Leucophenga > Leucophenga maculata. Next base: position 110,930 of record JAWNNP010001253.1, on the reverse strand, counting down.
GAATTTCCTGAATAATATTCTTTATAGATCATTAATGGTGTCATATCGCTTTCTTTACCGACAAAAATTCTTTTTTTTTGAGTGCTGTGTGGATTGTAACTTCCAGCAAGACAACCCGTGTAGGTTGCCAGCAAATATATCTCTGATCAAAATTTTATTTAAAGTGAATGCTAAACGAGTTATATGGCACTTCAATAGCCTCAAGAAAAGTATATGTAACGGTTTCGTTATCTTTTAAGATTCGGTTAACACAGCGCATCACAATCGAAGTGTGTGGTCTAGCGTTATCCTCATGGAACACAATTTCTCTCCAATTGGACAAAGATGGCCGCTTCTTGGCGATTGCTGTCTTCAAGTGGTCCAGTTGTTCACAGTAGAGGAGCGAATTGAGCGTTTGGCATTATGGAATCAGCTCATAGTAGACGATTCCCTGCCATTCCCACCAAACACACAGCAAAACCTTCCAGACCGTTAATCCATGCTTAGCAATCGTTTGAGCCGCTTCGCCACAGTTCACTCATGACCGTTGTCGTATGTAACCCACTTATCATCGCAAGTCACCATTCACTTCAAAACTGGTCGATTTTGTTGCGATTTTAGCAGCGGTTCGCAGATGGAAATTCGGTCCATGAGGATTTTGGCGTCAATTATCGAATTTTTTTTGTGTAGCCAAGCTTCTTCAAATGCTTTTGAGCGGTCATATAACTGATATTCAGCTCCCGTGCGATGCTACTATGGCAGTCTATCTCGATCACTTCCTTTATTTTATCGACTTCTACGTAGACTGGTCTTCCGGAACATAGTGCATCTTCGACTTCCTCCACACCAGATGCGAATTGAACAAGCATCGGCCACTTTTTTCCAACCCTATATCTAGCTGTAGTTCACCTTTAATTTCCATGCCGTTATCCTAGGCGCCTAAATTTGCGTTTTTTTTTTCATATATTATTTTCTGAGAAAGTTCGCAATGTTATTTCTATCCTGATTGAGTCTGGTAATATTCTTCAGCTTCGGCAAGTGCTTCGATTAAAGCACGGTCTTTCTTCTATTTCCAATTTGTTCGATTTTTTAACGAAAAAAATACTTTTCCCTTTAAACTTAATCAACAGATTTTAAATACGAACATAAAGGTGCTCGTCTAATCGGCTAATTACCAACTCGATTTGCATTATTTTGTGTAATACACTTCTCACATACAAACTCTTTCATACATAGTAATTAAGTGCTTATTTATACATGAGCAACTGCAGATTCTTTTCAAATAATTTCGCATAACTACATGAAATATCATTGAGCTAATGACAAACTGCAAGCAAACTATTTGCGCTCAACTATTAGTTCATTGCATTGATGAACATTCATGCATTCAGACATGTGCTGTGCTTACATCCTTCCGTGCTTGCTTACTTCCTTGTTTTATTCATACATTCATTCATTCACTTACAAGCATATATGAATCTTCGAACATTCATTCGTTCGATAATCCAATAAATATTTATGAAGCACTTTATTGAACAACACTGAATTACTTTATGTCCGAAGTGCGGTGCGGTGCGGTGGTGCCGGTGCAGTATGAAACCAAACTGAGACCCTTTCGAGTCGTACTAAAGTAAATGGTAGAATATATACTCAGTTTATTATACAATATATTTTGTGCAAGAGTAAGTTGTTGCTTCAGCAACACTTATATAACAGTCTATACATATATATATATATATCATATATTTTTATATATGATATGTTGGCGTGTGCTTTTAATATTACTCATACGTAACATAATAAATGCACCCGCGTATTCGCATTCATTTCGAAGCCTCAGACACTCAGATAAATGTTATTGTCGATGTTGGCCAGTTTTTGTTGCTGCAGTTTATGCACTACAAATATTGTATAAGAAGGGTATTATTATTTTATAATTAAGAGTGTTACAGTAGATTTCATGAGTTCATAAAGTTTTGTAGTAGTAGAAAGATATTTCTGTCTATTTAATGTTTTTTTTTTCACCATTTTAAACTGAAACTAAAAAATTTAAAAATTAAATATATTCCTGTAAAGCGTATAAAAATTTCGTTTAAGCCAAATTAAATATATTACGCCTTATTTTTAATGTCCAGCGTTGCCACGAATTTATTTTTATGCTTCGCGCGTATTTATAGAAATTTTTTTGCCATACACTTTGTTGCTTGTTTTTCGTATTTTTACAAAAAAAATTTACTTAAAAGTTTATTTTTTCGAGCTCTTAAGTGCAGCTCAACTTCAAATTCCCGCAAGAGTTGCACTAATTGCTTGCGTATTTATAAATGCATAGTATAGGACGGAATGGGTACCGAGTGAGTGTCGAATATAGGCGATTTCTAACTGCCGCGTAGATTGTTGACCCAATTAAATGCATTCGTGTACTTCATTATTAATGTTGACTGTGTGGCTGTGTTGCAAATAGATACGACAACTGCAAACTGCCGGCGCTGCTGTATGTCGTAGCAGCAATTTGTATTCGAATGCGTCAATGCGAAGAACTTCCAAGTATTCGTGTTGGATGTTGTCGTCTCATTGACGATGCAGTGCTAATTTGATGTGCGGTAATTGCATTAAATTATGCGCACAGTATCAGCGTGGATTACACAAACTCGAACCAAGACCAACGCATGCAAATGCTATTTGTCAGATACACACACCACGTACAACAATTAATTGCTTATTTTGCTGCATATTTTAATGCAGAGGAGTGACATTGCTGTTACATTGGCAAGAATATCATATTCTAGGATTTCTATTTTTAAAAATTAAAATGAAATTTATAATTAGAACTGTAGGTCTTAATAAACTTTGTACTTGATTATAGATAATATGACTTTTAAGTATATGAAAATGTATCTTAAAACTATATTTTTTATTAGTCTTCTCGAAAAATATTTATCTATTCATCAATATATATGTGTTCGCTTCAAAGGGGTTTGCCTTTCAAGTATAAAACATTTGTGCCAGTTTTGTTTTTCCTATCATCGAAGCACTTCTTCTAAACGCTTTTTGGTATGGCCTTGATCACCTAAATCCTAGCAAACTTACGATGCATCACGCCGTCATAAATAAAGAAACCATTCTTATTTTTTTATTTAATATGAACCGCTTAGCATTAGAATGTAATTAAGCTTAGAGGGGAAGCGAAACGCATACAACTTACACGAGAATTTTTCTTACATACCAGGGGCAGCTAATAATCTGTCTAAGGGCACGATTCAGCAGCAATTTGAAATTGATGTGATCCATCCAAATCTGCAAAGCCATAGAGCCATAGTCCTCTTTCTATAGAGCAGCCATCTGAGTTGAACTATCTTCAGGCGACATTTTTTAATGTGGCATTCAGGAGTTCCTTTGAAGGTGAGGCTCTTGTCCAGGTTTGTCGGTTTTATACACCTGTGAATTGCTTTATTTACCATGCTTAAAATATGGATGCGTTATCTTACATCAATGTTCAAATTGTAGCTTCTACACCAAGCTGCCACTACGTGGAGGTAACACTGAAGACCATCTGATGCCTCGATGCGGCACTTTGAACTGTAGAAATTGGAAACATCGTCACCATAAGTCGCAATGAATACCTTAGAGGGAGCCTCCATTTAGTCGTTCTCAGGAATAGAAAGGTCAGCGGTACACAGGGAATAAAGCAACGATCATATTACGCTGCCCTGCGGCACTCCAGCTCTTACAGACAGGAGGAAGAATAGTTGTTCGGATACCTAACCTGAAATTCTCGCACTTCCAGGTTCGACCGAAGAAGGTAGAAGTAAGCCCATCATGCCAGATTCTATCGAATGCATGCTGCATGTGGAAAAATACTGCATTACAATACTCAAGTTCATCAAAAGCTTATTAGATATGCTGTGCAACTCTGTGCGCTTGTTCAATTGTGCCGTGTTCTGGCAGGACACTGTTTTGGTCCATGAACTCTTTCAGTCTGGCAGCAATCAGTCTTTCGCATACTTTTCGATGATGAAGTCAGAAGACTAGTTAGTCGGTATGACTTAGGGTCATCATATGTCTTGTGAATCATATGGATCGCTGCTTTCCATCACTGGGCCGGATAGAATTGGACCCACAAATAAACGTGATATAGAAGATCGCACACATACCGATAGGATCTTCAAAGTAGCGTAGAACTCCCTCTCCATTCCTGAAGCCTTGCTTTTCGCAAATCTTTGATTATATTGGCTATTTTTTGTTCCTTGATAGGCATGATTGGGAGGGACATCTGCAAGCGTTCTCATATTTATTAAGTCAATCACCAGGGCACTGGATTAGTGATTGTCGAAGTTGTTGCTTCATGAGCGACTTATAACATTAAGTCGTTCATGAAGCAAAAATGATGTAGTCCAATTCCATAACTGACTGACCCAGTAGGGGTCGTAGGAGAAACTTTGTGTGCTTTTTTTTTGACTTGGCTCTTTTGAGAGCTATTTCTGTCACATCTCTCAACACATACTTAAGCTCATAACTTTCTCTCAGCTTTTTATTTAGTCTTCAAAAATATTGCGTTTCACGCTTTATCTCTATATAGCTCTCTAACCGCTCGTGGTGCTTCTAACTGCTGATATCTTTGGTGATGGACGTTCTTCACATGTATGGTGAAGCCTATGATCGCTTTGGCGGTAATATATTTGAAGTGAGTGATATGACTCCACTGTCCATTTATTTATCCGAAGTCCGAGGTTTCCTGTAACATTTGGAAGAGTCTTGCTTAGAAAGTTTCGGAGGTCTGTTGTGATTTTAGTTTTCTGACGTCCTGCTGTCGTTGAGTATTGGAACATGCGGCGTGCACCATGCTGAGTCAAGTGCGTAACTTAACGTTGGTGATGGAACTTCGTAAAGTTCCAACAGGCTCAACAGAATCAGATTGGTTACGTGTAACTTGATCTGTATTAAGTTGAATGAAGATTTTTAGATGTTGAAATCTAGTAGAGCTGAATAACAAGTTGCGACCTGACGCTTTCAATTGCTGAATGTGTTTTCATGAATTACAATTTTTCCAACGTGTGGCCAAATATTCCTTCTTTCGCAATTGTGCTTTTTTAGAGCAGCCCTATCTATTATATTTTCTAGATTACAGTACTCTCACCCTAGTTTTTATCTAAGGTAAGGCAATCCTGAGGATATGTGGACGATACTAGACTGCTTGAGTCGAAAAAAAAAATCATTTATAATCGCCTTAAATCGTCTGCTATTCATAGTCACCATCTGGCCATTCTCAGCTTGGTAGACTTATGATCCAATAAAACCAGTTGATCATCGTTCGTAGCAAACAGTACATTTTGCAAACTATTGCTAGTGCTCTGGTCTACTCTTTCCTCCACTGCGGTAAGTTAGTTTGAGCACGAACAAAAAATGCGCTTCATCACAGAAGATGATTTCAATACAATTTGGAGTCATTTCCAGCTGCTTCCTAACGAACATAGAACATGCTTGGTAGTCTTGCGGCTTTAATTTGTACGTCAATTTGACTTAATTCGAATTCATGAGCTCTCAGATAGGGCTTTCTTTTGCACAACGAGAAATCTTGAGGTTTGGGTAAATTTTTTTGTTTCGTAAACTTTTTGATGTCATAGTCGACTCTGTGAGAGTAGATAAATTGTCAAGCTGTACTGATTCAGAAGGCAATACGACTAAAGCACATCGTAACCAATTTTATTTTGATATATTGTAAATATTTAATATACAATTTTTTTTTGCGTCCTACGAAATACGTGATACGAAATACTCAATAACATAAGTCAGAGCTCGATTGGAACGCAGCATGTTGTACGAAACCTGGGAGCGGTGTCTCCTACAATGGGTACGTGCCTGCAGGTTCATTGAGGTTGGCGGTAATGGCAAACTCGAGCAGACGGATATAGAGAGCTACTTTCAAATATATCAAAATAATCTAACAGACTATCCGCACAAGTTGAAAAATGTTTCCGAATTTATGCGTACTTTCTATGTCGAATGCAAATTCCAACTTGATGTTGGCGGTTGCATAAAAGCGTGTGAGTACATCTATGTGTACTCATTGTTAATGCATTTTGCGTATTTCGGAAATTCCAACTTAATACAGAAGACGCACCAATATTTGTCTGTTGAGACGCATAATTCCATTGAATATTTTCTTGATTCACTGCCAAAAAATTATAAGAAAATAACTAGGGAGCTATTGCAGCAAACATTTATCAATGTTATAAATAGTTTAAGTATTGGTTACGCCAATGAAGCGGATGTTTCATTGATAGACGTTGAGGAGGACAGCTATGTTGAAGAGTTGGCTGACAATACACCAACAATCGAACCAATAAGCGAAGCAACAATGAACATGAATGTGAGCACAGATACAACTGTCAAACGCGAGAATATGATGCTCTCTAAAACGTTTGATGGGCAACTTGTCAATATTGTAGAGCAAATGAAAGTAGCGCAAGATAAACACGCAGCCGAACTTGTGTCAAACGGTCTGACATACAATGATATCAAGAAGGAACTTGTATTCTGGCAGACTCGTGCAATTCAAGCAGAAAAGGAGCTCGAAATCATTAAGCAACGTCAGAACGATTTTATTTTAAATATTATTAATACTTTACAAACTGCAGAAGACGAGTACAAAAGTTGCAAAACGACATACCTAAACAAGAGAGAAAGACAGTTTATGGAAGAAATGAAAGTCAAGCAAGATCAGTTGAGTCAGTTGGAGTTTAAGATCGTAAGGCCCAAGTTAATGTTTCGCAAATCATACAACATTTGGAGGCTCAACTTGTGGAGAAATAAAAAGTTCTCCATGCGTTCAATTTATTATTAAATAATTCAACAGAACTTAATTGAAAGATTTTAAAAACAAAATTTTAACAAAATATTATGAAACAAAATAAATTAATGAGGAATAAAAAATAATATAAAAAAAAAAAAAAACTAAATATAAACAATATAAGAAAGTATAGACAAAAAGATTGGAGATCTGTGGCATCAAAAGTCGAGTTTATAGATGCATCTTTGTAAGTCTGTATAAACAAGTTTGACTCTAAAGCTTCTGAAGTCGAAACAATTGGCCATATAGCTCTCTAATCTTTGTGAATAAATAGTATACTCTTCAAATTGAAAAGATATAAAATAAAATTAAATAATGCAGTCTTAAATATTTTTTTTCTTATGAAACATATACTAAACGCAAGAAGACTCTTTAAATCATGCTCAATTTTAGACATATTCAACCATTTATAAATGTCTGCTTCATTGGACGTGTGGCCTTCGAGGACATCAAGAGCCACAACACAACCGAACACACACCTATACTGCTATATACTGCTATATATATGCTATATACAACTAAAATCGTATACAATTCGGAATGCATTTTGCATCTAATGCAAGTGTATTGTGGTATATATTCCATTTGTTGTTGTTGGACTGCGCGAGTTTTAGCATTAGACGGCATTACCATAATAGATGATTACTTTCGTGTGCACATTTACATGCAAAACGTTAGTCAAAGTCATGTTTCGGTTTAAGGTTTAACAGCAAACACAACCTTCTCGTTGCTACGTACAGATACAAATGCAATACGTGTTACCAAATACAATTGCAACGCATACATAAGTAAATTTAGTGGACAATTTTATTTGCATAGCATTGAGTTTACCCACACACATACACATTTGCAAATATAGAACGCCATATGTCCGCTATATGCAGTTACAGCGAGACCGACAGCCAGATGGATACATAGACCAAGCGACACGGTAAGTATTATTGCTTTGCTTGCAATTTATTTGCCTCGTTTCCTGTTGCCTTGGTCAATGTATCTAACCAAACCTAAGCAAAACTCTATGGTTTTTTTTTTGTCCACAGCTGTCTGTCTATCTATAGTCTGTCTGTCTGTCTGTCCGTTCTATCGTTTGTCTTTGTGTCGTTGAATAAGAAAAATGGCTGCTGGCGCCATTGAGTGAAGTTTATGCATTGACATTTGTTCCTTCTTTGGCTTTGTTGAGTACACTTGACTCTTTACTTCTTTCAAAGCTGTCAGTCACTATTCTCATACGTCTGTGTATCTAGTTTTTGTGTCAAAATATCCTGCGACAGCTTCATGTCAGTTAAACTGACCCAGTTATGTTTTTATGTACAATTTTGCTTAAGGTTTTTTAGTTTGGTCGTTTCTCAAATGGGAATTCGACAAAATTGGTCAATATTAAGCAATTTTGTAGCTTTTATTCATGCACGGATATTAGGAAAATGTAATAACTAAATTTGTGATAACTTTATAAATTGACTAACAGCTCAAATCGATTTATGTGCTTGAGGAGTGCTGTTGAGCAATTGTCTTCGGAGAACCTAAATTTATTTCTATTTTGAATATTTATTAAATATTCTGTAGCATGCGAAACAATTAAGCCAAGCAATATGTGCGTACAATTTTATTCGTAACTTTTTTTTTTGTCTTGTATCTCCAATTTGTGTATTGCCTCTGATGAACACCCACTTAGACTGACGAGTGCTCAAATATAGCTAGGAGAAAATTAATCAACTTTCATTTCGGTTTTTCGTCAAAATCTTAATGAACTTCAAAGACATTGTTTTGATACAAAGATGTAAAAATCTTCATTTGCATTTGCGCTGAAAGGTGTTCCATTTTTTAAATTCTCAGCTGGTGGATTGTATACCCTTTACTTATAGCGTATTAGAGTGTCTTCAAAATGATAACAACAAATGGAGGAGAGCCAGACCCCATAAAATACATATATGACCAGCATCAAAATCGAGTCGATATAGGCATATCGACTCCGCCAAATAATTTTTTAAAAATGCAATAAAATGAAAACTACAAAAGATTTTTTTAAACTGTTTTTTTTATTTGAAAGCTCAATACTTCCGGTTAACAGTCCATGCAGTACCCAATATGGTCGGTCCAATTTTTGAGTACATTTTCGACTGTGGGCAGCCCTATCGCGGCTATGCTATCGCGAATGTTGTTCTTCAAAGCTTCAATTATCTCTGGTTGGTTGGCGTAACACTTCTCTTTGATGGCTCTCCACAAATAATAGTCCAACGGTGTCAAATCGCAGCACCTTGGTGGCCAAATGACATCAGAATTTCGACTGATAATTCGATCTTCAAAAACAGTGCGCAAAAGTTCGATTGTAACATTGGCTGTGTGGCACGGAGCGCCATCCTGTTGAAACCAAATGTCGCCAAGGTTCTCATCTTCAATTGTTGTGAACAAAAATTCACTTAACATTACCCGATAGCGCTCACCATTGACGTCTCACCTTCTTCATTTTCAAAGAAAACTGGTCCAATGATGCCTTTCGACCAAAATCTACACCAAACAGTCACTCGTAATGGGTGCATCGGGAATTGTTCAATTACGTGTGGGTTCTCCGTGCCCCAAATACAACAATTTTGCTTGATGACATACTCACCAAGAAGAAAATGCGCTTCATATGAAAAAATGATTTTTTTCACAAAATCAGCATTGATTTCAATTCGATCTTATCACAACCATATTCGTTCAGCGGAATAATAATACTAACTAATAATACTAACTTTCTGAGCTAAGTGTTGCCAGGCTCGGAATAACCGGTAGTTAAAAAAAAAAAGTTAGATGGCGGATCCGATATATGGCGGCATGTAGAATCAACAAGAGCTTGAAGACTATAAGAGATATTATTCATTGAAGGTGCTAACTCTCATCCCTTACCATGGAAACTCACTCCTCAGTTAAAGATTTTAAATGAGCAAAATTTTACTAACTGGAAACACTAAATTTGGTCTACCTGACATTAATTCTTCTAATATATTCTATTTTGGTCCAAGCCGAAACTTTGATGTATGAACAACTTTTTGTTGTTGTTTTGAATTTAGCTAGAAATTTGTTGTACTTTACGGCTAACCAAATAAAATATTCCATTAATATGCAAATCGGTAAACGAAAAGTGGTAGATTCTCTTCAAAACGATAAGTCGATATAGACATGTCCGAATGTTAAGTATCTTTCATTCCCTCTAAAGAACATTTTTTTTTGAACGCGCCAACCCTGCTCTAATCGATAAAACTCTGGGTTCTTGAATAAAAATATTTTTATTTTTGTAGCTAAAATCTCCTTATTTGCTATATCTTACTTCAATTGCAATTAAATATTCCATATGGGATTACTAGAAAGGTTAGGTGACAAATAAATTTCTCTACCTTTCTGGATTTTTGTAAGAAAATCGTATTGTTTTGTTTTAGTTTAGCCTTAAACGAGAAATTTGTTGTCACTAAAATATTACACATGGATTGTGATAGGAACACATCCCTTATACAAATTTGAGGTTCAATGGAGGTAACAGAGTATCTTGAACGGGGAGAACACTCGACTGCAGCGTTGTTCCGTATTTCCGTAGAAAAAATGGTGGGAGACTCCTCAAAGTTAACCACATTATGGTCAGGAGGGATAGAGAAGTCGATATAGCCATGTCCGTCTCTCCGTCTGTCCATCCGTATGAACGAAAGGATCTCGGAAACGGTAATAGATAGATACTTCGTTCTTTTTGCATTCGACTAGGACTTCGACGGAATTTTACAAGTTTATTTAAAAATTATGTCGGTTACGACCGACTACTTGTTATTGTTGGAACTTACGTTTGAATTCCTTCACAAAATTCACTTTTCGAGCAAATGCTTGTCAGTTATAAGTTGCATTCATTCCTAACATACAAGGTCTGAATTTTATTTCAGTGCATTACGGCAAGTCTGCAGTCATAAATGGTCATAATTATTCACCTAAGTTCAAGGTAACAAATAAATAAAAAATCTTGCAATAAAATTGGCATGAATTCAAAATGCTATAAGTTATAGCCTATAACTTAAATATTTGCCTTGACTTTTTAATGATGGCATGACTAATTCCTGAGCATTATTTGCCACAAAAACCATAAATTAAAATTTCATAAAATTAAAAAAAAGAAAATAGAACTGCATTGGGTCCGCAAAAAGAATCCGCAAATGAAGTTTAATGCTTATATTTGCAATTGACCAAATAAAAAAAAAAGTACCTTATGCAGTATTGGGAATATAGTTCTAAGATAATATTGTAGCTTTGCATACTAAAATAAAAAATTACGTTTGGTTTTTACTTACTCTTTAAGAAGGGGTCTGGCATGTCAACTTTGATATATACAGACATATGTTGTGTGGTTGATTAGTTGGATAGTCAGTTTCGCTGCTGATGTTGTTTCGATTTACATGGGTCTTGCATTCACCATTTGGGCAGCGTGAATAATGCATCTTATTTATGCTGTCGAAATGGTCAATGCAAGACCGATCAGTTCGAAACCCTTTCTGTTCTCGGATGTTTATTACGAGATGAGATTCAGGTAAGGATAATGATCAGGTTTTCACTTTCACTAAGCAGTGTTAAGCCTCAACAGCTGTTTTGGGAGTAGTGACGATCACAGTCTACTTTATCTTGGATGGTTGTACATACCCAGGTGTGGAATGGCGTTTTCGCTATTTTGAAGCAGTTTGGCTGGTAAATCATTCTTTCTAGTAGCTTTTTCTTGCAGCTTGAGAGTACGCTGCTTGAATTTACTTTCAGCTGGGAGTATAGATTTAACAAGCAAAAGTGGTAGAGAATTTTTCATGTCATGGAAAAGTCGGAACTGGCCATGTCCATATACTGTTTTGCAACAAATTCTACCTTTTATTCGTATTTCTTTGTGCAAAAGGTTAAGATAATATTCCTTCAAGATAATATTCCTTATTGAAAGTACGATTTTAAATATTTTTTAAAAATTTTTTCACCAATCTATTTCTAAGAAGAGCTCATTGTGAATATATTTAGTGTTTCATACAAGAGTCTTTGCTCAAAATAAATTTCGCAAACTTTTTTACTACGCAAAATGATATTCGAAATATTAACCAAACTATTTTGACCGCTTAGATCGGTGACGAAGCCTACTAAGCGATGGTGTAATATCTAATATAATCATGTAGTATAGTTCAAATTCTTAGCTCTGTCTAAATATATGTCCACGAGGCAATTTCCAGAAAGAAAGTTAACTTTTGTAACATTCTTTCTTGAAAATTGAAACTTTTGTAACATTGTAACATTGAAATAATTATGTATATTATTGAGATACATACCGTGAAGTAATATTCAGTCAAGTTTTGGATTGGTATCGCTACAAAATCGCCAGCTGTGTCCCATAGTTCCATACTGGTTTCAAAAACGCTTTTTATAATAATTGGTCATTTTCTAAGTTCGATTTTGATTTGGGATTGAGAACTAACCATATTTTCTAGTTTTTATTATAAGATGTTCCAGGAATACTGCAGAACAGTGCAGCTTTTGTTTCGTTGCACAGCTTATTCTTCCAATATACGGTGTATTTGTTTTAATGTCCCATGTTTGGAATAAAATCCAAACTGATCATCCGGCAATATTTAAATTAAATTCAGAATTGGTAACAATATTCTTTTAAATATTTTAGCTAGCGTATGTAACCAGCAGACTGATGGTAAGGAAAGGACTGAGGGATGGAATGTGGTTTAATCAAAAAGAGAGAAATTCTTTTTTTGGGAAGGTGTTTCACAACTCCCGCGTTTATGTAGTCACAACAAGGAGACTCTATGTTCATTAGCTTATATATTTCCTTTTTGACTACAATACGCGCTATTTGATGGATCGGTAGATTCTCGAAGCAAAGTAATCTTTAAAGTAATCTACAGGGTGTAGTACATCCTAGCGTTTCGAATTTGAACTAACGATAATTTGAACATTGGAAACGTCAAACGTCATCGGCAAAGTGGCAGATATTCAGTATAAAGTCTGACATTCACGAAATGGGTCGCTATTCGCTTGAACAAAGTTGGGATGAGTCTCAAACTCAAACTGTGCGAAATTTGAAAAAAAAATTTCAACAAAAAAGAACCGAACCGAATTTTGCGTAAAGACCTTGCTTTGAAGCCATATAAAGTTCAACTGGTGCAGCAGCTAAAGCCAATTGACCATCCGAGTCGTCTACGCTTTGCAGATTGGGCGGAAGATCGTTTGGTTGAAGACCCCGAATTTTATCGAAAAAACCATCTTTTCGGACGAAGCTCATTTCCACCTCGGTGGTTATGTTAATAAGCAAAACTGTCGCATCTGGGGCACAGAAAACCCGCACGTCATTGAGGAGAAGCCGATGCATTCACAACGAGTGACTGTTTGGTGTGGATTTTGGTCCGGCGGCATCATTGGCCCATTTTTCTTCGAAAATGAGGAAGGAGCCGCCGTAACCGTCAATGGTGAGCGCTACCGTGGCATGTTGGCTGATTATTTTTTTGATTTAATATTGAAGGAGAAGACTTGCACGATATTTGGTTTCAACAGGACGGCACTACATGCCATACAGCCCACGCTACAATCTTTGAAAATCAAATAATCAGCAAAAATTATGATGTGAATTGGCCGCCAAGAAGCTGCTATCTGACACCGTTGGGGAGCGGTTAAAGACGTTTGTTACACCAACAGTCCACAAACGATTGACGATTTGAAACATGAAATTGAAGCTGCTATTGTTGCCATTAGGCTGGAAACCATTGAAAATGTACTGAAAAATTGGGTTGATCGAATGAGGTACTGCCAAGTCAGCTGTGGTGGACATTTGAAGGAAATTATTTTTCATAAAAAATTTCATGAAATAACCTTTCAAATAAATGCATACTCATTGAAATCTATCAAGCCGTTCTTTTTTTATAGCATATTCAAATTCTCCTTTAATCTTTTAAACACTTATGCATTATTCGGTATGGAATTAAGTTCCTCCAGCAATGCGGCCGTTATTTCCTCTATCACTACAAAACGCCATCCTTTCATGGGCCTTTACGGTTTTGTGAACAGGAAAAGTCGCAGCAGCGAACTCGAACTCGAATGAGCAACTATATCATACTTGAAATATTCAAACAAAAACTTAGAAAGTTTGGACAGATTTGCCTGGAGACTACCCTTACTAATGGACCAATCTGGATCAATATAAAATCAATAAAATTATTTCATACAAAAACTCAGAGGTGTACGTGTCAACACCACCGAGGGGGGTTTTTGTGTTCATGGAATACAAATAGTCTGAAGAATGAATTGGAGCATCTTAATATGCAAATTTGAAGGCTGTATCTCTTATAGTCTACAAGATCTCGATTTTCATACAGACAACCAGAGATACGTACAAACAGACAAGTGTACAAGTACATCGACTCGACTTTAAATGTTGATCAAGAACATATACTTTATGGGGTCTGTCTCATATACTTTATGGGGTCTGCCTCTTGCTGTTTGTTAAATATATTTGCAAGAACTTAGTAAAATCTTTTTCCTTATGTGAGCGGGGAAGACACGAATATAGTCTTCTCCTCGGTTTGAATTGTGATATTTTATACACTATTTCTTAATATGTAAAACCTCAATAATATTAAAAAATTTGGACTCATTTGTGAAAACCCTTATGTAGTCAATCAAGCCCGAAACCGAGAAGGCAGAGTTATACGCTGTCCATAAGGACCGTTTTTAAAGTTTTACGTGAACCCATAAAAATCAGCTTAAAGGACGAGTGAGTAGTAGGTAAATATCAAAACTGTCAAATCGATAGAAGAGTGCTAGAATATATTCGAAATTTGTTATTTTCAATGAAGCATATTAAATTATTATTTTTAAACTGTTCCAAACTGTTTAACATAAATTTGAAATAATTATATACAGCACGAATAATATAGCATTTAACTACAATAATTTCTATTTTCTTTTTCTTTAATTGTTAAACTTTTGTTTATAATTTATAAAGCAATTACATTATTTGCCTCAGTAGATTCTAAGCCATCCGCGTGCATCAAATCGAAGACGAGTCACTGCTAAATTTCTTTTACGTCATACACAGTTTAAATTTAGTTTTCAAGTTGTAATTTGGCTTACATTGTCGTCATTTAGTTAAACCAGATAAACAATATTAATTGATAACAATTTTCCCAACCTTATTGATTTTAAATTAAACGTTGACATTTCCAAATTAGAACCTTTGAAAAGGTCAAAAACTTTTATTTGTTTTGCAATTTATACAAATTGAAATAGCAGATGAAATACAATAAAACCCACAAGTTTAAATTTGTGTTGCTGAAGTTCGTTCATAAATAATAAATATGTGAAATAAAATAAGAATAGATCAATAGCTGAGACATATAATAGTCATGTGTATGTAAATCTAAGCAGATTGAGTAAGCGTAATATTATAAGCAATTTATAGCAGGCTTGAAATAAATCCAACTAGATACACGCTTGACAACAAAGTGCTCATAGCAGTTGTTGTATTTCATGCTTTACCCAATTCAAAAAAAAAAAAAAAATCGATATTCATATATTACAAGAAAATGCTACGAAAATAGTTTTTGCTGCGACTGAAAGTCGTAAAAGTCTGCATATATATATATATATATATATATGGTAACTAGTCTCAAGGACTTTTCATACGTTTCAGTTGACATCGATCGACCGCAAGCACAAGTCTCAAGTTGCCACAAATGTTCAAAGAGTAAAGCTAAATAAATGACTACTGTTGCTGTATTGTGGCATAAGCAATTCCAGTGAATTGCAAAAGGCTGTTTAATATATGTAGGACTAATTATATATTTATAAACATCACTTAAAGGTGGAAATCCATTTCACAGCTGTTGACGTTGACGACCTTAGACACTTCAAACGAAATTGTCATTCGCATGAAAGACACAAATCCGTTTACGAAATCCGGCGGCAAAGTGTCGAATTTACGGCATATTATCTCTTATGATATTTTGCCGGCGCAATTAATTATTCATGTGTAGCAGCATAGTCAGTTAGTCAGTCAGTCGTCGTTTGTCTACTTGAACGCAGTCAATCAAAGCTATATAAGGAAAGCAACAAGGACAAGAAGTGTTTGAAGCCTTTTGAAGTTGACTTCTTAGACGTCTTGTACTTAAAACATACGCACAGAGTTTAAATGTCAAATTACGGCAAAAATAAATCATGTCGCGAAGCACAAAAATCTTTGCGCAATTAAAAGCGAATTTCGCTTTGCTGTGCAATATGGCGCGCCACAAAGTATGCAACAGCCAAGTTTAAAGACTGTCGAAAATAATTAGGCAAGACTTTGCGGCGGAAGTTGTACAGACATACACCCACACGACGCACGCATACACTTGAGTTTGTGTATGTGTGTAGTTGTGCATGTAATTGTCATGTGTATTCCGTAACGAATTAAAGTGAAGTGTTTTGGCAGACAGACAGACAGACAGACAGTCTAAATGAAAGAAATGGCTTAAGTCGGTATTGCATATGTATGTGTATGTGTTTGCTGTACCCATAAACAGTCGAACAAAACGAACAGACAGTCAGTAAGCCAGACAAGACAGACAACTGACAGCTGAGCATTTAAGCATCATTTCAACTTCAGAAACAATAAAAATTATACTAAATAATGCATAAGCTGTAAGCGTGCACAACAAATTTCCAGCATGTGTCTGTGTGTGAGATAGACAGCGGAAATGCTGTGTTTAAAAGAAAATGTGAATAAATAAAATGGCGTCTGTTGCTCAACTGCTTAGCTACTATTTCCGTTTACCACTTTCGCTGCTCTGAACTCACATTGAATTGCCATGATGCAGACATTAAATACAGTCGAGTTGAGATCATGCATGATGTGCCATTTGTTGCGAGATATGTAATCCTTTTGGCAGTTATTAAGCATTAATTGCGTTTGTTAAAGTTGCATATGTAGTTATTAAGTTGCAAGAGTATGTAGCATTTGTTGATTAAAATATTAAACTTATTTATCTACAATATTAAGCATGATTTATAAGCTTTCTGTTTTATATCGTTAGATATTGAAAAACTCGAATAACTATATCAGTTCTACTCATTTTTTTTTGATTAAATCTAACTCTAACTTATCAACTAACTCAATAGCTATAAAACATATTTATTACATATGACAGATCGATGTAACACAAAGCAAACTAATAGTTAGTATAGCTCCTCCTTAAGGACCAGAATGTTCCACATTAGCGATGCCACAGGTCACTAGGATGAAGCTGTTTCAGTCTCTTACCGCTCTGATTCATTGGTAACGCTAGAGCCAATCAATTAACGTAGTCTTTTAGGTGCACATTCAAGCCGCTGGTGTCTCGGTTGATTTGCTCTCTAACCGTAGGCAGACTCAGTTCTCGGTGAAGTAATGCATTGCATACCTCGCAGTAGAAGTTATGCAGCGTAGGGTCCTATTTTGTTCTAGTTGAATTTTGCTTATATTACGGCGCTATATCCAAGTAGGAGCAACTATTGACCGGTAGACAGACAACGTATTACTCGAACTAAGCGTGCCAGTTAAATTTTCGCACTTCGTCATACAAGTTGTCACAGTACTATGTGACATTTGCACCACCGATTCAGTAGCATACCGATGAACATTCATGAATTAGCACCAGGCTGTTAAACGTGACTTCAGGACAGTTTCTCCTTTGGAGCGCCAGAGTGCAATGCCGCAACTTGCTGCGATTAGCGATTCGCACATAAGTTGAAACCATCAAAGCACTGCTGCGAAAGCTCTGCTGCTAAGCAGAAAGTACTAAGCCGGTGGATGTAGAGACTTAAGACTAAACAATTATGTGGTTGCCGAGCATACAAAAAAACACCAGAGCTGTACTCTTATTTTTGAAGCCGAAAAGTATATTTTTAACATCTCTTCATGGTTTTGCATGAATGATCCGGATTGGCATTCTGCACATGTGGAACTAACTCGCTTCCATCCCTTTTCCTGATGATTCGGAATCTTTATAAACTGAAGAATATTATAAAATCTTACAATCTAATAAGTTTTGTACCAAAGCTCCTCTACCGAGTTTAGGAACCAATGGGGTCGAGTACGTTGAACCACCAAGGGTAAAGTCTATTGGCACCCAAGGAGTCAAGTCCATTGATCCAAGGGGTCAAGTACTTTGACCTCCCAGAGGGTAAAGTCCATTGACCCCCAATGGATCAAGTCTCTTGATCCCCAAGGGGTTTAGTCTATTGACTCCCAAGGGGTTATGACTTTTGACCTCCAAGAAGTCAAGTCCCTTGACGCACAAGGGGTCAAGTCCATTGATCCCCCAGGGGGTCAAGTACATTAATCCCCTAAGGAGTAAAGTCCATTGACCCCCAAGGGTCAAGTTTATTGACTTCCAAGGATTTAAGTCTCTTGACCTCCAAGGGGTTTAGTCCGTTGACCGACCAAGGCCATTGACCTCTTTCATTGATCCCCAAAGGCGTCAGGTCCATAAACGCCCACAAGGTCAAGACCATAAATTCCCACAAAGTCAACTTCATTGATCCCCGAGGTCCGTCTGTAGAGTTCCCTGTCTCGAGAGTTCATAAACCTTGGCAGTTACTTTAGCCAACGTCAACGCTCTCCTCGGCGAATCTGAAAAGTTGATATAATCGAGTTGATTTGATCGAATATTCGACAGGGGCTGGAAACGATTCCCAAAAGTTGATACAATCGTTATTGAAAAATATCTTTAGAACGTCGATCCCATTGACGGAAGTGCTTTAGCACTTTTTCCGACCATCCCATTGCAGCCAGAAGCTTTGAAGTCCTCTTTGATTTAAGGCCGTACTTCATCTTGCCTAATGGGTGTGTATGTTAAGTAGATCTGGTACTGCTATTAACATGGTCCGACTTGTGGCTAAATTATTTTGGGTATAGCTCTTCGGATGATCCAGGTTTGATACAAAAAATTCACATTTATATGGTTTGTGTGGTCAAATGGCAGACGTCACTCGCGGAGTATATGCCGTCGTGGAGCTGTTAACAAAAGAGGGGAGCCACAAAGGCTAATCTTAGTCAACGTCACAGGCGGAATTTATTTAATAGTGGAGAACTATTAGCCACAGAGACTGACAAGCGGCTATCGCGAAATGTTTTACGTACGAGAAGGAAATCTAAGCCATAGAGGCTAATACTTGCCACATTTCACTTCACAACACTCGATTTTACCCAGGGATAGCTTACTTATATTATTGTCCATGTGTGACTGATTGTATGGGTATTGCGTCGCGCCTTATATACCATTTTCCGGTCTTTATTATCTGGTACTCGATTGAATCGGGTAGTTCACCGATTTGGCAGCTGATGAGAGATGTGATCATGCGTTGGCCAAAGATCATTACATGGTCAATCGTTGACATCGTGTCCATCAGGGTGACCATCATGTCATCTTTTATAAAACTACATAACAATGGCCCTACATTAATCGAAATTGGATGACTTTAAACTAAACTACACCCAACAGTATCACTTTCTAAATGTTATTTAAATTTATTCATTTATGTGACTAATTTTCATATTTTAATTTCTAGAAAAGCCTCGACTACAAAACTTGCATTGAACAATAAAGCTTACATAAGTTAGTAGTTAGAGTTATTAATTAATTAATGCAACTTTTATAAAATTTTCATATGTTGTAGTACATTATTGTGCATTAAAACTTTCGCAAACCATCCACTTCCATTCAGTTGATAGACGACGGCGACGCCACTGTAAAGCAAAAAGTTTAGCCAACTTTTCCCTAACGAAATTAAACAATGCCGGAACAAAGTAAGAGCAAAGGATGCAATAAGAGCACCTACACCTACAAATACAGACACAAATACACAGTAAACACATACAAAAGCATATAATTTTATTAAAAATTATAACTGATTGTTTATTTCTGTGCTGTTGTTGTGTATAAAATAAATTGCACCATGAACTTTCAAGTGGAAAAACGCAAAAAGCGAATAAAAAGCGCAACCACCACTGCCTCAGTCAGCAGAGCTACTCAGTCAGTCAGTCAGTCTGTCATTTAGTAAAATCCGTAAGCTTGACAAGCGTAAGGAGCAAGATACTCAAATAAAGATACTCAGATTTAGACATATCATCAAGTTTGTGCTGTGTATGACAAATTCAATTTGGGCAAAGTTGCTCCACTCGGTGGAGTCTATAAGCAGTACAGCATTTTGTCAGCGTTAAAGCTTAACTGAGAGCAGAATTGTGTTGCAATGAAGACGAAAACAATAACTACAAACAGATGAAGGACGAATAATGTTAACTGAAGCTTTTATACCCTACACATGGTCTCTTGTTCCATTCAAAATATGTTCTTGATTGGAATTCTTTGTTAATATGCGTAAGAATTACCATGCGGCGCAACGTATTGAATTATTTTGCACTACAAAATATTATAGCGAGGCTATGGCAGGTGAAGCGTACAAGGGAAAGAAAACAAAAAATATGCTTTATTGCTGAAGATTATGTTTTTCCAGTAAAAAATTTTAACCAAAAAATTCCATGGGCTTTCCGGAATACAAACTGGAAAGGTGGGATCCGTTCCTTTGCAGTTTCAAGCGGCAGCATCTTTGACAACAGACACTTTTTGCAGAAAGTAAGCTGATGGATCTGCATGAATTTACCGTCGATGGTCTCTTTTCTAATTAATGGATCATACAGTTTTGAGTCTTTTTCATTGCTTTGGTATGTGACCTAACGGCAGTACCGTATTAAATGTGCGAACCAGGAAAAGTACTTCTTTGGCTTTAAGTGAAATTATCCAACCCATCTCAAATGCGGTTTTTCTGGTTTGGAGACTTTTTATGTTAAACACAAATGTTTATTTCTTCTTACCGAGTGTCGTTAAATGGATATTAAAACATTGTCTTACAGAGAGAGTTACCAGGAGATAAGTGATTCCATTGTCGCTTGACTGTCAAAAAATACAGTGAAGAAAAAAAAATATTTACTATGTTGAGTTCTGTTCAATAATTTTAGGTCTTAGAACTCAATGGGTTGTCTCTCAGATTGAAAGACTCTTGGCCAAATACTCACTGCAGTAGAGATCCTAATATTGGGTCCGAATATACCCGCACTTTTCTGTAAGAATACCATCAGTAAACCATTTAATATTAGATGGTATTATAAGTGGGCTGTCTTTCTCTGCGGCTTGGAACGAAAATTGAAAACCATTAGCCCCAAACAATAACATGGTCATACAATCAAATGTGTTGCAGAACTCGAGGAATGTGTTTTCAGGTTTTTGAGTGACTTAGATTGTACAGTACGAGATCGGAGCTAGCGTAGATTGTTAGTTCTATAAGATTTGGCTAGTTCGAAAATGAAGAACAACTTTGTCCATGATCATCGAATATTACACAGACTGAGGCCAACCCTCATAAGGCTTATCATGGCCCCGATCAAAACCTCAAAATAGCTTAGTTCAGCTGAAAATATGCCGTCCCCGCCAGACGATTTGCACAGCAAAACTTTAACTTTATCTAGATTCAAATCAGTTATACTACAGTGTCTTCTGTTATGAACCAAAATATTGACGATGGTCGACGTCATTGAAGTGTGTTAGGAACATGTAGCAGATGTTGTAAAGTTTTCTGAAGCCCGATGCCATGAGACTTGTACTTAGTGATCACTTTCTCCAGGTATTACGTGTGGGCTGAAATATGGGCTATTGTAATCATTTTGGGAGGATCTATACTCATCTTAAATCTTATGTGGACAACTCGGGTAGTTGTGTTCTCATGATAAGAGCTTAATCGATCTTTAATGTTCTGTTCTGCAGTCAGCTTCAACTCACTGATTGAGTAGATGCAGCTCTACAAAGAGTCAGATTTTGTTGCTATAACTTGTTTATAAAGGACTCAATGCGTCTTCCTTGGTAGGTAGACTTTCGAGAGAATTCAAATTTAGATGAAGGTAGTTGGAAGATATATGGAATATTTATAGAAGATAAATAGAAGATATATGGAAGATATATGAAAGATATATGGAGAATAGATGGTAAATAGATGGATGGAAGATAATTAAAAAAAGTTGGAAGATAGTTGGATGGGAGATAGATGGAAGATAGATGACAGATGGGTGGAAGTTGGATGGGAGATAGATGGAATATAGATGGATAATTAAAAAAAGTTGGAAGATAGTTAAATGGGAGATAGATGGAAGATGGGAGATGGATGGAAGTTGGATGGGAGATAGATGGAATATAGATGGAACATAAATGGAAGATAATTAAAAAAGGTTGGAAGATAGTTGGATGGGAAATAGATGGAAGATAGATGAGATAGATGGAAGTTGGATGGGAGATAGATGGAATATAGATGGAACATAGATGGAAGATATATGGATGGAAGTTGGATGGGAGATAGATGGAATATAGATGGAACATAAATGGAAGATAATTAAAAAAGGTTGGAAGATAGTTGGATGGGAAATAGATGGAAGATAGATGAGAGATAGATGGAAGTTGGATGGGAGATAGATGGAATATAGATGGAACATAGATGGAAGATATATGGAAAAAAATGGAAGATAAGTGGAAGATAAATGGAAGATAAATGGAAGATAAATGGAAGATAAATGAAAGAAAAATGGAAGATAGATTGAAGATAGATGAGATATTGATGGAAGATAGTTGGCAGATATTTGAAAGATAGATGTAAGGGAGGGGATGGATGGAAGATATATGAAAGATGTAATATATGAACATGGAAGACAGATGTAAGGTAGAAGGTCGTTGGAACATAGATGGAAGATGTATGGAAAATAAATAGCATATAGAAGGAAGATAGGTGGAAGAAATGTGGAAGATAAATGGAAGATAAATGAAAGATGGAAAATAGATACAAGATGGGCGCATTTATCTTTCATATATGTCCCATACATCTTCCATCTATATTATATCTTTTTTTTTATTTATCTTCCATATATTTCCAATTATCTTTCATCTATCCATCTATCTTGCACTTACCTTCCAACTATCTTCCATCTACCCTTCATTTATCTCCCTCTTATTTCCATCTTTTTCCAGCTATTTTCCATTCATCTTTTGTTCTTTTAACTTCCAGCTATTTTCCATATAGTTTCCAACTAACTTCAATTTATCTTCAATATATTTTCCATTTATTTTCCATATATCTCCCATTCATCTTCTAATCATCTTCCATCTATTTTCTATTCATTGTTCATTTAGCTTCCATCTTTTTATATCTACCATCCATTGATCTTCTACTTACCTTTCATGTTTCTTCCATCTACCATCTATCTTTAAATTATCTTCCTCCAATTCCCATCTTTATACAGCTGTCTTTCATTCGTCCTTTTATATTCCATCTATCTCTCATCTTATTTTCAACTATCTTCAATTTATCTTCAATTTTTCTTTCATCTATTCGAGAATTCAATTTGTATAATTTATATTGGAAAAAAATAAAAACCAGAACCACTCCACCGTAGCTCACCATATCATCTCTGCTGCCTCATTTAATGCGTTGCAAACGCTTCATTAAACCGATAATACACATTTACGCTGCATGTGAAGGGCATAACAATGTTGAGAATAAATTTTTTGACAGCAAACAAATTTAGAAACAGAAAAACTTTGGCAAAGTATAAAGAAACCGAATCAACAAAAAAAAAAATATCGAAGAAAGTTTGGAAATCTTTGCCGACTTTCGCGAAGCAAATTGATGAAATTAATGAGCTGGTAAAATTTGAGATTTTGTAGCAAGTAAGTTGCCACAAACGAAAAGAACGCTTGGCGACCCACTTAGCGTCACTTGACAAATCAGTTAATTTTATTTGAATTTAATGAGATTTATAAAGCAAAAGTTGCAACGATTTTATGTAAAAAGTTGAAAGTTTTCTTTTTGTTTGTTTGTTTTATTGTGGCAAGCAAGCCTTTGACTTTGATAAGTTTTTTCTTCTCTCAATTTGCTGCTGAAGTTTGTAATAAATGAAGTTATATGCACTGTGGCAGCCATTTTACATTGCATTTGTATTGCTTTTAGCTTTTCAAAGGCTGCAGCGCATAATTGCAGCAGCAAACTCTAATGAATTTTTAAACGACTACGTTTAGAAAACTACCTACTCAAACAAACAAACAAACAAACAAACAAACAAACAAACAAACCAAGTACTTAGTGTAATAGATTGTGTAATTGTGTTTGTACGAATGTTGCACATAGATACAGATGCGCATAATGAGCTGCAGACAGCTTGAACAATAGATGTATTAATGAGTTTAGCTTTGTATATAAAGTACAAAAAAAAAAACATTTTCAATTTAAAGCACAATTATGCAGCATCTTGTATTGCTGCCAACAAGTTTCAAGTTGAATTTAACATTTTATGCTCTGCACTTTGCAAATCGGCTTACTGTGCCAGCATTTGCCAAATGAAGCTTAAGAAAATGCAATTATTTTTGAGTATTGCACAAAAATTGAGTAGAAAGTACTACAGTTTGACCCACAATTGCAACTTGGCAGCAGCCGAGAGACAGTTGTAGTTACAGATACAAAGCTACAGATACAAAGCTACAGATACAAATGCAAATTGTGCACAGTGTTGCAGCAGCCAAAGTAACAGTGCAAGTGAGTGCTCCACTGTACAGATAGCAATCGATAAGCCTTGATAAGATTCCAATGCGCACAATTTGCAATTTTGCAGCAATTGTATCTACTTATATATGTATCTATATATCCATCTAAACGTCTATCTAACTATCTATCTGTCAGTTTTGTATAAAAAAAAGAAAACTTAAACTAAAAGCAGCTGTTTGTGCACACACAACACATCGATTGTGTTTATTCTCTGTATTAGTGTCAAGTGTAAAAGTCAAGAATTTGAATATAAATCGAATTTGTGACTTTGGTAAATGCAATTGGAAGACAAAAACAAAAAAAAAAAAACAAAAAAAAACAGCCCGCATATACAATATACGATATTTTCAAATGAATTACATGCATATGTATGCATTGTTGTATGTAGTACATATTTGAAATACATTTGCTGCTTCGTATACTCGATGGAATTGTGTCGTAGAACGAACGCAAAGTGCAGCAAATGACTTTGATGTCAACTGCAGACGTTGTACAGGCATTCTGTCCGTCTGACTGAATGAACTCTGAATGACTAAGTTTTGTGGCATGCTGCGGAACATTTATTGCCTTTTATTATATTGTGGAAATGTCTTTGGAAAAAGTCGGTCAGCAAATGATGAAGTGCCAGAGCCAAGGCATTTTGTGTAAAATTGACTGCAGCTAGTTAGACATCTAAGATAAATATGCGACAATATGTACATTAAATGCACTGAAAGAAAAGTTTTTTTTATTAAAATTTAATTACATAAATAAATATTGAAGTTAGCGTATAAATAATTTAATTTTTAATTTTCAATTTCAAAAAGAAAATAAATTTGGTTTTTTGTATTCAAAGTTTTTAGTTTAAAAGAAAATGGTATTGATTTTCATCATAAGAAGTTAAGATTCATAAAGGGAAACATAGAAAAATTTCCATTTATCATTTACATTTTTCTTATTAAATAAGAAATCAAAGGGATCATCCAATATGGAACTTTTTGAAATAATTGTATAACGTCTACAGTCCCACATATCCAATATTATGACAATTGAGGCGTCTGATGACTAGTTTTTGAGCCAAAAGTCTAGCGAGGTACCTCCACGTAGGAAAAGTTTATTGATCTGTGCAATGTAATGTTTCGTATACACCATGGTCAGTCCATGATCTTGTGTAGCTCACAATTCTGCATTTGTTGCACTGTTTGAAAGGTCAACTGCGAAGAAGTTGAACAGTATTGATCTTGAGGGTCTCCTGCACATCCAGGGTAAATTGTAGAGTCACTTCCACCTAACTACAAAAAAAAATTACGCCACAAAACCCTGTATCATACACTCTATTGAAAACTTATTTTCAAAGGTTTCCAAAATATAATTGATTACTCAGTAGAGCTGTTCAGCTGTTCCATACCACGAATAATGTCTTAACTGGTCATACGGGAAAAAGTTTTTGGAGTCTACAACGTTCGTTACTCTAATGGAAAGTAGTCTCTCCAAAACATTTGAAAGTGTTGAATGTAAATTGATCGTTCTGTATGAGCCATGATTGCTTTCCGTCTTAACGGGCTTGTGGAGCCTAGTTTCCAGACCAAACAAAAGATTTGTATTCTTAAGACTGCTTTGAACAGCGTTACCAAAAAAATTTTGAGCAATGATGGCCAAAGCTTTTTATCTGGCGTTTCATATTTTATAGTGACCAGAGGCTTTTCTATTTTTGAGTTCTTTAATCACATTAGAGAGCAGGGTAATGTGGACGATTGGTACGTCCATCTGCAATGAAGAATCTTATAAGCCTATGTAGCTAAGACATTCTTCACTGAAGCCAATTCGAGCAGACTGAAGCGTGCGGTGAGATATCGGAGCAACAACATCTTCCACAAGTATTAGATTGACGCTTTGGTTGACGCTTGATGCGTCGTGTAGCCTACCACAAGCAGAGTCGTGTTTCAATTTTAAGGGCTGTATCTGAAGCCCTTAGCCATTCCACCTTATCGACCGGTTGATGCGACAAATAAAAACTCCAATCTCCAAGCTGGCGCTGTTGTTGCTGGTTATTTCTGTTTCTAGGTAGACAAAAATTCTTTAAAACTAAAATTCTCCTTAGTCACAAACTGTCTAAGACGCAATAACGAAGTGCGAGAAGATACCAAATAATTCTTCATGTCATCATTTTTCTGTAATAGTTATGAATACTTTTCTTTGATAACGCCTTGTTAACTCATCGCTCTTATGAGACTATGATGTCATCGTTGTACGGGAGAGCATCACTTCTTTCTGGAAGATTGAGTACAACATATTCTGTATGTATGGACATTAGCGTAGAATGTAGTCCATCAACAGATTATAAACTAGACAGCGCGGCACGCTGACTAAAACCTCCTATGGTATCAACAGGCTCCAAGAGGTTGCTTTGTATCCTAACAATACTTTGTTTGCGGGTTAGTATCATCCTGCAAAGATGTACCATTTTTGCTGGTATATCTTTATATATATATAGTGCAGATAGGGCGTCGAAAAACTTCGTTAGTATCGGCGTATCGAAAGCGGCTTTGTCGTCGACACATAGACGGTGTGAGTTTCTATTAAATTCACGGGTCTTTTCCAGGATTCGTCGTAATGTGAATGTTTCCTTACAGGTCGATCTTATTCATCTGAAGCCACACTGATGTTGCCATAGCAGTGAATCGGTAAATGGCTGTCTGTCGGCGGCTTTGTGTGGCTCATCGACTTCAAGTTGATAAGAGAAGTTACTACTTCATACTCGCAGTGATTCCTGTGCATATGCAAAATCAGTCTTTCGTTTTGGCAGAATTTATAGAATTTTGATAGAATTTTTCTATCTATTTCATAAACTCTTAATTACTTCAAGTTTATGCGTCTCTCTAAAGGCGTTTATCTTTATCCTTTTCTCTCACAAAAGGTTTCTAACATCTCTTGTTGCTCCCGACTGCAGAAATCTTTGGTAATCGATGGTCTACTCTGCAGTAGCATTGCGAGAATTTTTGTCATACTAAGTTTTAGTAACATAATACCTTCTTGGCTGCTATATACATGTGGCGGGTGATTGTCTATATATTCAGAAAACTTAGAAGCTTGCCGAGCAGCCAGGAGAATGTCGCTGAGAAGGCTCTGGTAGTCTGCATTCTAACAATTTACTCACCTTAGAACGGCTGTCCTGATGATACCCAGGGGTTACGTGTAATAATTTGCTTTTCAGATTTGCTTTCTTGGTCATTCCATAGAGTTTGATTTTCTGCAAATTATGACTTCTGCAAATATCTCTGTCCCTCAGCGAAAAATTAACGTCGTGGAATTATACTCTTCATATGCCTCACGCCGACACGGTATACGCTCTTACGCCCCTCTTGGCTTTCTCATGATATTTGACCAATTTAGTATTTTTTCTTATATTCAATTCATGCACCGCCCCTTTTTTTTATTTCTCGATGTCTGTTGCATTGCTGTTGCTTTTAATGCGTTCAAGCAACGATCATGGGGATGAACGAAATTTTTTATCTCTCCATAAAAGTGATCACTCTCGATAGTTTACAGACTCTCGACCATGCCATGTAGAAAACATGGCAATTGTTCAATCCACACATTTCCAACGATTAGCCTTGCGATTTATTAAAACGACAAGATGGTTGAAATGACTGGTATTCTAGGCATCAGAACATCCTCGCCTTTCAACTTTCCTTTGATTATCGTTGCTTCAATTTCGTTTTACTTACTTTTGTAGGGTAAAAATGAAATAAAATGATTTGAAATGAGCCTTGAGGGCTTGGAATTAAATTGCATAATATTACCGACTTCATCTGGATCGACCTCAATGAGTGATATGTGAAGCGATTTGTCTTTGAATTTTTATATTCAAATCTTCTACATTCTTATTTTTTGCCGCCAAAGTAACTCGTTTGTTTTTTTTTTTTGTTTTTGTGACCAATATTTGGGAACACACAAAAATTCCGCCGATCGATCATTTTGTAACGCGACTCTCACATTCGATCCTAACTTCAGAATTTTCACATATATTCGATGACCTCAAACAAACGTTTATTTCATCAGTAGCTGTTCGTCTTGGAATGACTGGCAGCATTAAGCATCTTGATACCTTCAAAGATTTTATGACTACCCAAATTTTTATATGTTCAATCGAATGCCAACAGGGTTCGTTGCGCACACTCATCCCAAATGAAAATTTTATCTATCGTTTAAAAACTCAATGTTTGTTTGAGCGCAGAATACACTGTTTCCTCCTTCTACTAATAATTTGGTAGTGATTCCAGATGAAGCTACTATCAGGGCTATTTGCTCGAATTTAATTGCC
Source organism: Leucophenga maculata (assembly GCA_035044805.1). Classification (NCBI taxonomy): domain Eukaryota; kingdom Metazoa; phylum Arthropoda; class Insecta; order Diptera; family Drosophilidae; genus Leucophenga; species Leucophenga maculata. Next base: position 82,164 of record JAWNNP010001253.1, on the reverse strand, counting down.
AGGTGTATCGAGGAAGAAGATTCCTCCGAAGCCGTCGTTGATTGCTATGATTAATGTGTCGCAGTTCCTAATTATTTTTTACATTAGCTCTAACTAAGCTCAAACTAAGTCGCTCTTAAATATCATTTACCATATTTTTTAGAATTAGAAACAGAAATTGTATAATAAAGTTTATTTTTTATATTTAATTTATTTTTCTTAACAAGTTTCCATGTCAAATTTAGTTTTCATAATTTAAATTTCTTGCGGTGCATTAAAAATAGAATAAAATATTTGAGTTCGTGTTGACATATTGGCACGTCACAGTTGGATAGCTGTCAGTTGCGATAAGAATGCCAGTCAATGCTGTCATTCAGGTATTGGAGTAGGTTGTGACTAGAATAATAGATCACATGTAACTGGCACGGGTTGAAATACTTCGAAACTATAAACTTATTCATTTGCTTACATTTGTTTGTGGTTTACGCTTTGGGAAAAATAAAATAAAATTGTTTTTGAATAACTACATAGAAATGCATTTACAACAAAAAAAAAACAAAAAAGTTCAGTTCAGTTCAGTTTGGAGCATGATACGGAAACTTACTTCCGCCATTTAACCAAAAGTCAAATAGAGAAACAATCTCGAAGCCTAAGCCTTGGCATAATATTTGTAAATGCAAAGTAAAATGTTAGAGCAGCGGAGACGAATGCAAACTTTGAAAACTTTAAATAAATAAACTTTGAGGCACGTAACAATTTGTTGAGCAAACATGGCTTTATTTTAGTTTCAATTTTCGCTTCGTTATTTTATTTTATTTTATTTGTTTTTTTCTCTATTTTCCTTTTTTCATTTTTATTAGTGGCAGCTTCAGTTGCTATGGCTTGAGTCAGTCAGTTAGTCATTCAGTTTGACAGGCAGCCAGGCAGGCAAGTTTATTTACACATGTTTATATATGAATTTGAATTCGAAGTGGTAGTGTGTTGCATGTCCTTCCAACTGTCTGTCTGTCTGTCTGTCTCTGTTTGGTATGTCTTTTTGCCGCCATTTTGCGCTCGTTATGGCAACACTTCGTGCTGCGCGCCAAAGCAAACTTAAACGTGTCAGGATGCGAAAACGTGGCAAGTTGAAAGCGGCGTTGGTCGGGCATAGTAAAAAATTTTTATGACGTTATGCTGCGGCTCGTTATGTGCGCATAAAACGAATGAACGACATACGTTCCAATGGGCGTATGGGCAAAGGAAGTGCAAAGCAGCTGCAGCAGAAAACATGGCGACACATTCTGCACACACACGCAAATCACTTACACGCTTATTCGACTGCTTTCGCGTCTGCATTCGGTGTAATTGTGTGCATATTTGCATCCTTGCGCTTCGTTGAGCTTTGTTGCAGCCGTTGTCGACGCCGCCGCCATCATTTTCTTCATCTTTACATGCACTTCCGTTTGTCTACTTCCGCTTGTCTCCGCTCATGCAGTTCTTTTTACACTTAGATGCATTTAGCTGCGTGTTTTCTTGCGTTGAACGTGATTGACTGCAACTGCAATGCTAGTAAATGAAGGGTGTTGATTTGGGAGATGTAACTCTTTGGAATTTAAAACAAAACGTTGCGAAATAGTAAAGCAGCAAAAAAAAAAAAAAAATGAAAACGTCACGAAAAATGGAAAGGTTTTGTAGTAAAATCTTTTTGTAAAGGGAAACGAAAAAGTTTGAACAAATTAATCGTCACGATAAAGTGAAAAATTCTCCAAAAATTAAAACAGCAAAAAAAAAATTTGAAAGCGTCACGAAAAGTAGAAAGGTTTTTTCCTACTAAGGTTACTGAAATATGTCACAAATAGGGAAAGATTTACAAAAAAAAAAACCAATTAATACTGAATTGTTTTATTTTAATACACAACTTGTTAGCGTCACAAAAAGATGAAGTGTCATAAAAATTGAAATGTTTTTAAGCAATGTTTCTCTTTTTAAATAATTTTTAGCGAGGATAACGAAAAAATGTAAGCGTCACGAAAAAGTGAAAGCGTCACAAAAAATGAAAGGTGAAAAGTTTTGATGTAAAACATTTTTTAGAATACAGAAAAAATTTTAAGAAATTAAGCATTGTAACAAAGTCGTCTTTACTAAGAAATGGTTTCTCCTAGCAAGATTGCCGAAACAGTTTAAACGTCGCGAAAAGTGAAAGCATTACCAAAAATGAAAGCAGCAAAAAATTTACACATCCACGAAAGAAGGTTTCGAAGTAAAATATTTTTAGCAAGGATCCCCAAAAAAAAATTAAGCCGTCAAAAATAAATGTAAAGATTGATGCTTGAATACTTAAAATTTTTAAAGTAAAACTTTTGTTTTAAAGTAAAATTTTTGAGCATCTTAAAAATTGAAAGTGTAACAAAAAGTGTAAGATTTAGCAGGGGTTAACTACATGGTAATGTGTGATGCTTTTCTGATTTATGAGTTTTGCTCATAGTTTGCCCAAAAATTTTGGATGAAAGCTTAGGGGTTCCAAAAAAAAAAAAAAGGTTTAAAGTGCAAAAAGCGGTCAGTAGTCTTCTTAACGATATTATGATGTATTGTTTTCTTTTATATGGGGACATCATTCCCTCTTTTTCCCACTCTTACTTACCAATCATGTGTTGAAAGTTGACTTCCCACATGCAAAGTTTGTCCGCTTGCTCAAACGACTTTTCAGAGCTTCATAAGAAGTAAGGATTCCACGATATTGATGGCCCACCTAGTGGTCCATTTTCGATATTATATTATCCAGGTATGTTACTGAGTGCAATACTTTTGGAACCATATATAGTCAGGACTGCTGTCTTCCAATACAAATTATGGTGTCTTTTATATCTTTCCCAAACTGAGGATCAATAGACCTTTCAATGCTATGGTAGACACATTGTGATGCACATACCAAAAAATTGATTAAAAGTTTGTAAGTTATTCCAAAAACAATTGCAACACTTCAAAAGCCGCACCCTCTATAAGTAGTAGTAGTTTATGATGAGCTATATACATCTGCGCATAAGATTGACGAAGGATATGCTTGCAGTTAAACTTACTTGCACTTGTCGCCTGCAATTCCTTCTGTTTGTTTTACAACAGAAGGAAATTTTTATTTCTTTGGCGCTTGGCATGTTTGCTGCATCTTTTTTTTTCTTTTATTACATGTCGAATTGTTGCCTTTTCCGCTACAATTTGCAATTTATTCATGCTCGTTCGTATTTTTGATATTTTTTTCATATCCTAGATACAACAAAGTACTTATGTGATTATGCATACATATATATATCTGTGTATGTGTGTGTGTTTGCTTGTTTGTTAGTTGCTCCATTTGTTTGTTTGCTTACATCGAAGTTTTTTTTTTTTTACTCTGTGCATTAGCGCAGAAGTGTTTGCATTCGATTTTTATGCGCGTTTCTGTTGCAAAATTCTCGGGAATATTTTTTTGCATTTTTGCATTGAGTTTGTAAATATTGTGAAAGAAGCAATTTTAATGATTTGATCAGTCAAAGCTGTTTATTTTTCCACCATATGGAAGGACTTAAAGATTTTAGTTCGTCTGAAGACTTATCGAGTTGTATTTAAGCTGTGTGGCATATTTAAAACGCATTACAACTGCTGAATGATAAAACTATCTTATGCAATCCTATGTTGCTCATTTACTTTGATAAACACTTCCGACCAGTAAATCTCCCAAATTTTTTCTCTGGATAAATTTATCTCTCAATGTAAACCAATTAAATGGAATTAAACAGCATCGCAAGTTATTTCTTTACAGATAACTCGGTTTCGAACGAGGCCTTGAAAACCAGTAAAGGCATGATAAAATTTAATTAAATTAAATTAATTAAATTTAATTAAAAAACTAAGCTTTGGATCTTCCGAATGAATTAAACTATTTTATTACAATTCAATTCCATTTCAAGCGATTATATTTTAACAAAAAAAAATTTGACTTTGCTAATGTATGAAACTTTTTCAGTCTTCTCTTGGTTCTAATACGAACATACGATACTAGGATGATCCTGTTAGATACATATGAGAAGGACAAATTCCATTCGGAAAAAATAACTCAGAAAAGTGACTCAGGTGGTACTAGAAAGCTTAAAGGTAGGAGGTTTATACTTTGTACATATACGATAGATCTTGGGAGAAAAAGTTCCATTCCAAAAATGAGTGATAACGGAGAATGATATTTTGTATACTTATATAATATGGATATTAAGAGATAAATTTCCACTTTAACAATAAGCCGGGAAACAGGCGTGCTAGAAACTTTTGAAGGTAATACGTTGATATTTAGTACATATAAGACGGATTTTTGTAGAAAAAGTTTTACTCGAAAAATGAGCAGTTTCTCGGGCGATGTTACAAGCTATTGAAGGTAGTAGAACAGTGGGCCATGTCCATGTATTACAGGTTTCGAAAAAAAAAGAAGTTACTAATATATAAACTTTTATATTCGGCATATGCTGGAAACAGTATTCTATGTAATAAATTAGCCTTATCTTGCTTTACCAATGAGTTTTCATGTTCAATCAAATTTAAAATTTATTTGAAAATGGAACATTACGGAATCTTTCGGCCAATCATTGAACATTAGTGCAATCGCTTCCAGTCCTCATTTATACCAAATTATATTTATTACTAGCGGACCCGGCTTGCGTTGCTACTCCCGCTTTTTGTCATCCTTTTCTAAAGGTGAGGTATCACCGAGATTAAAATTTTTCAAGTCTAATGTTAGAATATCTGATTTATTATGGCATGCTACAATGACTCAATAAAATTACTTCTGCCGATCCCATTAACATTTATACCAAATTCCATCCCTGTACCTCAAATGGAGGGAAAGATATGTTGAATTTTGTTTATATGGGAGTGGTGCATCGCCGCCTCCGATTCATACAAAACTTAACTGGATAACTTCTCACGATCCCATTAACATATATATCAAACATCAAATAGATGTAAAGAAATGTTGAGTTTTGTTTATTTTATTTTATTACTTCCCAACGTTTCATGGTGATCGGATGAATGGTGTAGGAATCTGATGGATGGAGATACTTTTAAGAGACGGATTGACTCGTTCATTGCATATAAGTTGTATAAAGAGGAAATAGTAGACTCTAAATATTCAAACTTAAAGGATCCATCTCTTACAGTCTTCAAGATATTTCATATGAAAAGCTGGACAAAGAGACAGAAGGACATGTCTATATTGATTCGACTTTTGATGATGATCAATATTACCTACTTCTGTGTGTTACATACATTTGCACAAACTGATGTACCTTTTAATCGTAGGGATAACCGGTATAAAAATGGGCGAAGCGATGTGCCTCATAAAAGAGTAAAATAAAATTCAACCAGTATTTGACCTATTACATATTATGTTTAAAGAGTTTATAACTACCGATCAAAAGAAAGTTTCGGGCTGCATTTTATATGGAAATAAATGGTTGGTGTTATGAAATATTATTACGTAATAGGCACTGCGATCTATTGTGCCTTGACTGTAGTATTTAGCTATAATCCTTGCAGCCCTGAAAAAGGCTACGAAGTTTTTAGGATTAAGTGCTTGCGCAGCCCTTCCTGTCACTTGGTAATTTCCAAGTTATTTGTGCATGGTTCGAACCAAAGCTGGAAAATTCCCCAAAAATATGTTCTGGAGTTTCGAGCAGAATCTACAAGTGCTGTCAATCTCGATTTCAATTTTGCACAAGTGTTTTCTAAGTCTGCAATGTTTTTAACCTTAAGCCTTTACAATTCTCCCAGAAACATTTCCTAGTTTTTTTTGCTTTCCCTTTTTCTAGGATTCTTATTGTAACTGATGCAAGTCCGAAGAATTACTCTGGACCTGTGAAGATAGATGCTGGTTATATTCTTGCCAATTCGTGTGTTTGTTCGTTTCCTGGTATGCCCATGTGACTGGCTACCCACCATAGACTACCTATGCATTCTAGGAACAGTTTAGACTTTATTAAAGAGATCTGCCGGTGAATATGTCTATGTTTTGGTATTATTTAGGTTGAATTGCGCACAACTTTCTATCGCATATATTTCTGCCTGAATGATACTGGTGAATTTTCCTATCGATTCAAAGTAAATAGTGCAAGTTCCGAAAACCCTGACGCCAGTTCTTTCATCTGTTAGGGAGGCATTTGTAAACCTGCTATGTTCTCCCATTTATCCTTAGCGCTAAGTCCCATTTTTAATCTTCTGATGAAGTGGTTATATATAGTAGACGATTATTGATGTAAGCCTCAATACCACTTATATATGTTCCTATCCTAGTGATGGTTTTTCGCATGTTGTTGGATATGGAGATGCAAAGGCATTAAATTTAAGAACACGCCTAACGCCGCACAAAGACATGCTCCTGTTATAATTTTACAAGTCAACCTCTGAATTCTATTCGCTTGCAAATTTAGCACTAACCACCCATACAATGACGCCGTTTGCTATCAAAGGCGTGACCATTGTGGGTGTACTCCAAATTCTTGCCTTTCTTCATTATTTGTTCTACTTGGATCTTTCATGTGCTATGTAGATCAAAAATGACTCCCAGGCATTTGACCTCCTTGGAGAATTCTATCAACGAGTCACTCACCCATATTGGTTTGAGTGAATTCAGTAAATAATTCCTAGATTCCTTCAAACCACGAAGATCGCGTGATATTGATGCCCATTTTAGTCTGATGAAAAATTGTGTCTTCGAATTTCTCTTTGGAGATATTTACTATATCATTAATATAGCCTTGACATTCGCTGCCGTTTTCTGTACGGGAGTGTAACAATTCACCGACTACAATGCTCCACAGGAGAAGAATAGTATGCCTCCTGTGCATCCTTTTGTGTTTTAACCATAAAAATTTTATCGAGATGATGAAGAGTTAAGTGGTTGATTGCTACGAAGTGTTCAACCATTACGTATTCAGTCCTGATGTGGTTATCCACCAATTTCTTTCAAGTCTTTAGCATGAATGAGGTGTGGCTCGTTAGCCGAAAGGGTTTAAGGTGGATCTTTAGTTGCGATCTTTGTTTTCTATTATATTTATTGTGTCCAAACCAATTTGAAATTAAAAGTAATGAACAAAAATATTATTTTTTTCAATGACATAATTTCTTTTTTGGTGGAGCCTAAGCACTTTTTTTAAATTGCCCCCATAATACAATTCAAATTTAACTTTCTGACTTTAATAAGCTTTGCCGAAATCAAAATGAGCAGAAATTCAACAAAAAAGGGAAAATTCAACTAAGTATGAACAACATTTACAATTACTTTCGACAAAATATATTTACAACAATCGCCATTATGCCGCAGTGCCAACAAGAACAGCAGCAAAAACAACAACAACAAAAACACGAATCACTACAGCAATAATAATAATAAGAATAACAACAAATAGAAATAGCAACAAGGACAACAGTTTGCTACTTCTTTCCAGCATGAACATTTTTCATGCTCTTCTAACAAATTTTAGCCGAGGACTAAGCAAAAGGACTAAGAAACTGAATGCAACCAAAGCGCAAAGTGTACAGAAAGAGACAGATGGACAGACGGACAGACAGTCAGACACTAACCAAACAGTGAATAACATCAAAAACTTTTTCATTTACAATTTGTTTTGTGTGTAAAGCAGTGAAAAATACAAAGAAAAAAAAAGTAGAAATTACAAGAAAATAAAGAAAATCGTGCAAACTTTGCAGCAAATGTAAAAAGTTTTCCACTGCATCTTCACGTTGTCCTTATTGTTGTCCTTATTGTTGGTATTGTTGTTTCTGTTGGCTGCGGTTCTTTTCTCTTTCATTCAACTTGTTGTGCAGGCTGCCGTTGTTGTCCTTTTTTGCTTTGACATAGACTTGAGCATGGCTAAGTTTGTCCAATGATGTCACAGATTTGAAACAGATTTTCCAAAAAGGACTTAACACTTTCAACAAAAATAAATAAATAGTCGTGTCTAGTTTATTTCTTGTATGTAAAATTTTTTTTTATTTTCAATTATTGTCTGCACTTAATGCGTTTCAAGTTATGAAAGCAAATTTCAATTTCAATTTATACAAAAGTGAACTACTCAAAATTTCTTGTTAAGAAAGAAATTGCTTGGTTTCAGGTGCACTTAACGCGCGAAATAATGCTTGGAACCGTGAAACTTAAAATTTTTGGGCTAATATCTTTAATTGCCTCTCGTCACTTTGGAATTTTAACGTTTTATACCTTAACGATCCAACCTACATAGCAGCTTGGTACAGTGTTAAGCCATCTACTTTAGTTTTATATCTCACGAAACTATTTCTCAACATCACCAAGTTCTACTACTTGACCATGACAATTTCGCCACCACTGCTGGGTACGCCTGCCTCAACCATGGTCTCTTTGATTTCATTCAAATTCACATCACTTTCAGTGCAGATTTGCTGCAATAGATCAAGAAACTCCTCATACTCGAGCCTCCATTTTCTACATGTTGGAGAGATGTTTAGCAATTCGTTTTATAAATATGTGCAATGGACTTACTTGAATTTCATATAAATGAGGCCGGTTTGTATGCGACTAAATGTGCCTGGCATGAGTTTTGCATGCTCCAGCCAAGCATCGATCTGCGATAGTAAAATTGAATCGAATTCCTCGTTTTCTAGCTCAGTGGATATAGTCTGAATATTGGAGTATATGATGAAGAGCGTTTCAAGTGTGTGCTTCTTTGGTTTATCATCGTCATCGGCCATTTTGAATTTTAAATGCACTTCTAACTTATAATTTCTAACTGCCAACTGATATAATTTAAGATTGATTTAAAGCCAACAAATTGCTATGATCTCTCTGCCTAAAATATTTAAGTTTTTATAAAATTTTATTTTATTTTCATCTTTGATTGAGTTTTGTGCAAAGTAAGATGAAAAGTTGTTGGTCAGCTTGTTGAGTTGTTCGGTGACTTTTATCGAAATATCACACATATCAGCAACTCAAATCACAAATAAATAAATACAAATCTATGGTCCAAATAAATATCTTGCGTATTAAGTATCCCAACTGTAATAGAGATACCAGGAACATCAATAACAACATAGCCAAGAGATAAGCGATTCAGTAGAGCTGTTGTCTGAGATAAATATATCCAGGCTCATAGATTAAAGTCTTCTCTCTAGGCACACATTTAATGCAAGGTTCCAGAGTAAGCTTTAATATGTAGCTGAAGACATTTCAGGACATAGATGTTACTGTGGGCCTTATGACCCAAAAAATACATACTGCAGCAGCTTTGTCGGGTCCTGCTGCCAGCGATTCAAGTCTCAAGAGACAGCAGCGACGGAGATTTATTTACACCCACCTTCCAAAGGATAATACTTTATGGCATTATTTGGTACTAAAAGTGAACCTTAGGGTCCCTTAAGCGACAGTCGTTGAGACATGTGCACATTAAAAACGCATCGGGCAAAGTTTGCAGGTCAGATGAGGAGAATGCAGAAACTCTTCTGCCTTTCAGCACAGCATCTGACGAATAGGTGCTGGAAACGGAAATGGCTCTGGATACATCAGATGGAAGAGATCTCCGGGCCGGACAGCATTTGCCACATGACCCTATAGGTTCTGCCGAAGCGAGTGATTATTTTTATTGTGTTAAATATTAGACGGTCAGCTGGACTTGACCTGCTAATATTTAACAGGTCGCACCAATTTGGCTTCAGGTATTATCACCTATTCAGATCGTATCTGCGAGATCACCAGTTCCAGATAAAAGTGAGAGCTTCAATCTTCTCCTCCGTACGATGGTTGCTGTGTTTCCACAAGGAAGCATGCTTGTCCCACTTCTGTACAACATTTACATTGCAAATGTAACAATCCTTCCAGTCACCTCTAGAATCAATTCACTGCTCACCTCATATGTAGACGATATTTGTTTCTAGCGTTAAAGTGGACCTCCACCTGCTTGAGAGCTGTGCTCGCAGGTGAAACATCAAACTGAACCCTAAAAAATGCAAAAAAAAATTTACTACAGCCTGCGCAGCTTTAGGTTCCAGCTGTCCAGCTAAACAATGGAAGTCTACAGGTTAACCAGGAAGTAAAGTATTAAGGCATAATACTAGACAGGCGCCTAACGTTTAGATCGCATATAAATGCTACAGATATTTGTTGGCGCCGATATAAGTTGGCATGTCTAAATCGGATGCTGTGTAGCAGGTCTAATCTACCCCAGCGATGTAAGAGGGTCATTTATTAATCTATTGTCCTGCCCACTTGGATTTATGATATTCAGATTTGGCTACTGGCTGCAACGACGAACAGTAAACGCATACAGAAGCTTCAGAATAAAGCGTTGCGGCTTATGACGGATTATGGCTGGATTGAGGGTCTCTCTCCACCGAAACCTGAATTTCGAAACGGTAGAACTCCAAATAATTCGTCATACCAGCAGATATAGCGATAGGCTGAGTGCCTAAATGTACAGTCTAGCTAGGCCTATTGCTGAAGAACGCTCCATAAATTCTTATTCATAAACCTTACAAGACCCTTGATAGCTTTAAATCTATCAGCTTTGTTGTTTGAAAAATTTATAAAAATCTGCCTGACTTATTACATAGAGCGGCACATTTTTTCTTCTGAGCAATAAGGCTTTAGAACCGAGTACATTTTATTAAGGAAAGCATCCAGAGCAATCCACTTTACATTATTTAGTTTATATATATTTTTCTCAGAGGTTTATTCTGTAATGAATTAAGCGGAGTTTAATCTGCAAAATGCAATAAAATGCCAGGAATCTCTGAAGGATCGGTGGCATATTACCACAAATGGAAGTCTTGCTTTCTTCTTTATATATGTATAATTCGAATAAATACTTGTAAATAAATAGAAAATAGATCTAGAAGAAATTGAATTTTTTTTTTCAATGTTTAAGTTCATCATGTGTCAGTCAGGGATTCAGATTTTCCCTATATTTTACCTAGTAAAAGTGTGTATAACTCAAGTTATTTGAAAATAAATCAAAATAACCTCTAGCTTATACTAAAATATAATAAGTAAACAAAAAGGATCATCTAAAGTAGAATCTAAGTTGATTAAGGCTCGGTTGCTGTTCTGGATAAATGTTGTTCATCTATAATTAAGGTGATCAAGATGGCGGCGTTTGAGGCAAGTGGTCAATATCTGCTAAAGAAGAAACTAATTTAATTGTTCACATGAGGTGTTTCAGACACCCAGTGGTCAACAGATACATACCACGATCATGCTTTCTACTTCTGGTGATGCTGCGACGATATTCTGATAATATTGGTTGGTTGCTTGCATTAAATGGATATCTTGTTAGGGCCTGGTAGCTAGAAACTTGGCATTAGAGATAAAAATAAAATAAGCGAATTATTTACAATCGCTGTTAGTCATAAGAGTCCTGTGTATTGAATTATTCGAATTCAAATGAAAACATTAAACTCCGCGAAATAGATTAAATGCTTTTATATATTTCGTTCCGTTAATTATAGCAGAATATAAAAACTCAAACAACAAACCTCGTTTAAGAGATCGCAAGTTGAATTGCTATTTCCGCGCTAACTTTGCTTACAATTTTCGCTACGCTAAAAATAATTTATTAATTTAATTATAAAAAATACTTCCGCTTTTTCAAAAATCAGTATTCCCTCCCAGTACAAACTAAAATGATTTAAACTAAAAAATTAAATTATTCCAACTAAATAAATATTTATACGTAAAGTGCTTGCCTTGTAACAAAGAACTAATGAAAAATAAAAAAAAAGCTAAAATAAACTTAAAAATAATCAACAAAAAAATTAAAACAGTTTAGAAAATCAGCTGCTTTGATAAAAAAAGAAATTAAGAATCATACAAAATAAAATAAACTACTGCATGAAATACAACAATAAAAGTTAAACAAAAAAGAAATGAAGAAAAAGTCATACAAGAATAAAATACAAAAACTAAATAGAAGAAGAACAACGAACCAAACCAAAAGGATGGCGGCAAAAAGGCTGGCCTGCAAGTAGTAAATAAATATATTAAAAATAAATATAAAAATCAACACCACCAACAAAAAACATAAGAAAGAAACGCCGAATTGCCACGGCAACATCAACAATAACAATAAAAAATATATATTTAAAAAAAAATTCATAAAAATAAAAGACGACAGGATCGACTGCACCAGGAGTTAAAACAACCTGCAGCGATATAAAATAGCGACAGCTAAAATAACACCAACAACAAGAACAACGACGACGACGACGTTAACGTCGACGACTACGACAGCAACATGACCCGCTTTAAAATAAAAAACCTGAAAATCCTTTCATGTTGTCTCAGCGTTTGGGTCTGGGTGACACTTTTCACCGGTGCGCTGCACTTAGTGCACTGCTCAGAGTTTCCTGAACGCGAATGTTGCGATTTGACCACCACATCGACGGTAGGTCCACTACCGTTGCCCCCGGCCGCATCACCTACGGACAAATCGCTGTCGGCGACGACAACCGTTTCTGTTGGACGATCCGGTAAGTTGGTAAATTTTTTGCTTCTTTTTTGTTTGGTGATTGTGCGGTTATGTAGCCATGCGTGGGTGTGTGGGTGTGTGGTCACATGTAGCTTTTGTAAGCGGAAGAGAAACCACAATAAACCGCAAAGGATTTTCGCGTTATGGCAATGCCTACATTATATAATATTCAATGTGTAGTGTACTAAAGGTATATAATATAGTACGAAAATGTAAGACTTTTGTTGTATATACCAATTTTTTATTAACGACAGAAACTTTTGATGTACATTAATAATAATTTCCTGATATTTTGTGTATATTATATGCTTCTTTAAAATTTAATTCGAGTGATAAGTGGTCCGCTCACAAATAAAACACAATAAAAATCAAAGAGAAAAGCAGTTATGGACATTAAGATAAATTACATTGAGCCACCTCCATTGTTCAACACCTTTAAAATACTGACATAGAATTTATATGGTTTTGGAGAATTCTAGAAAAATGGTTTTAAATCTATAAGACTACTTAATTGTCGTCCATTAGCATAGAATGCTCATAGGTTTTTGATATAATCAAGATCATAAACACAAACGCTTACGTTAGAGCCGTCTCTACCACAAGGACCTCACATATCAACGATCGTCTTTCTGTGTATCACATTTCATGTTGGCGAAGTCCGTACTTTTTTATCATTTATATTGTTTTTATTTTTTTTCTAATTTCTATTCTTTTTACTCCTTTTTTTGTAAAATCTTTAAGGCTATAAAGTAATGTTCTCGGAAAAATATTTCAGAGCAAAATTTTCTTTTATGACGTCGATAGTTTTAGGGATTCCTAAATCGAAGTTTTTTAAATTTGTTTATTGTTTGTCTAGGGTTTTTTTGACAAAGAGTTAATAAGTCGTCCAAATGCTATGGGTTTTGTATACCAATCCAGCTTAGTTACTTTTCTAGGATGTCAAGATAAAGGAGATTATTGTTCTGTTATACATCCATAGTAAATTTTATATCCTAATGAAGTTTGTTTAGCGCGTCCAATGTCGACTGTTCTTTATAATATTTATTTTGCTGATTCATTTCGGCAATAGTCAATTCAACTGTTTGGAAACAAGAATCCATACGTAGACGAGCTTAATGGGGAATTCAAATTGCAACGTTACGCCCAGCGCAGATTGCTTTAACAGCATTCTCTACTGTCTGAGCACAGCTTAAAGTAATCCTAAAATATCGCATTAATATTAACATTGAAGTCGAGTCTTTAAACTCAGCTTATACGTACCATAAAACCTTATTAACATTTGCATTATTGTAAAGCAAGATTTATGGCAAATAAATCGTCGTAATTTCATAAGAAAAAATGATGTAAAACTTCGAAAATTTTGTCGATTTTCAAGAAGTATTTTTGAGTTTTAATAAAATTTAGAGATAGTTCATGTGTTTTGTTTCCTTAAGAAATCTCCAAAACTAGTTAGAAAGCCGAAGCTGCTAACCCATACAGAGCTAAAATAGTGCATATAGCATTATTTCAAACGCAGTTGACTTCAGTGGTCTCCATAAACGTTTTAAACTTTGACTTGCTCGAGATCAAACCACAAAAGTAGCATACGACTTCGATGCGTGTTGCCAATTTCAATAGCAAAAAATAAAACTAAACCATCAACGATTCACCGATGAAAACTCCAAGCGTGGAAAAATGTTTTTCCAGTATTTACACACGTCCGCACTAAGCTGAAAACAATGTGCAACATTTGCCGAGTGCAACTGAATTTTTGAATCGAATTTTTGTTGTCTGCACGTAGAAACTCTAAAAACATTTAAAAACATGCCAATTTTTGTGTATTTCCAGTTGCAGGCAACAATTTGCTGCTGTTGCTGTTGTTGTTGTTGTTGTTGTTGTGAGGAGTGCCGGCAGATGACACTGAATATGCCATGAATTGACATTTGGATTTCAGATTTTCTATTTTGTACCCACAGAAAAAGTGCATTTAAAGTGAATATAAATTGTTTTACAACTGTTGTTGCCTTGCATACTAAACAGTTTCCTGTCGCTAGATGGCGCTCAGAGTTCGGAAAGTTATCTCTAGTTGGAAATTTAGTTTTGGTTTTTCTCTTTTTTTTTTTTTCTTCTTTTAGTTTATAGTTTTCTATTTGCATGCTTTCAACAGATTTATAACCTGCCGGAAGTGTACTAAAATTGTCAACTGGTTATTTTTAAATCGATTGTTTCATCAACATACTCTTCACTTCACTTCACCCTCTATTGTTTCTGCCGATTAAAACTAGAAATCGGTTCGCTTGTGTGGTTTTCGAAGCATGCATTGAGTTGCACTTTTATCGTTCCAAAGGTCGCCGTGTTAATTGGAGCATAAACGATTGCAACGATATATGTCGTCGATAAGTTTTTATGTGCATCGATTTTCACCTTGTACGTACGAGTAGTATATGTGACCGTCTAGGAACGTGGGTTTGAGATTTATGAAGGAGTATAGCTGGAGGCGTCAGCGATTTGTGTGGCATGTTGCATGTGCAGCGGCATTGAGGCGTTAATTATTGTTTGCTTATCATGGCTCAGGATGGTAAGGTGCAAATATTTGAATTGCAAAAAATCGATGAGGGTTGTGCAATTTGGATTTGCAAATGTCAGAACTATTTTTGTTAAGATGTGTGGAACATACTTCATGCTAAATAGACATGGCCACATGTTGGCGTTGCCTTGAAGGTCATTCGAATTTGAATTGACTTATTGTATTTCTTTTCTAGATTGATGATTGCATATGTAGATATTTTATAAGTTACTTCCTTAATTTTAAACATCTGTTCTATGAATACTGTTTCAATATAGTTTCTTTAAAGGATCACAAATGTAAGTTAGGGATTTAAAGAGAATCATGGTAAAACTCCATTTCGCCAGAACCTCACTGTAATATTTTTTTTTTTTATTTGACTGTCTTGAGCGAAGGCTTGAAAAGTTGCCAAAGTGAAGCTGTTTTTTTTTATGCTGCACCTTCATCAGCAACTCAATTTATTCCTACTTGAACTCTGTAAGCACAACATTATCGGTCAAATAGTCCCACGAAATGTTCAACACAGACATTTTCATCCATAGTCGGGAGGTCTTCTTTTAAGTAACATCTTAAGTTTATCTGCTGATTGAAAAGTAAATATTCTTACAGCCTTTTCCATTCCATAAAATGTTAAGCCCTGTATACTTCTTTTGGCCATAATAATGGCCCTTAACTACCTGATTTAATTTTTTAAATTAATTTTTTAAGAATGTTCTTCTTTCATTTTTCGGGTACTTGATCCATAACATTATGGCATACTATGGGGTTCATGTTAAGCGTGCTTGAAATTTGATGTCATTTCTTGTGAAAGGTGTTGTGTTAAAAAGGGCATAGGGTACCATCACATCTGTGTACAATTACAAACATACTCCTTTTGCTTCCGTTGTAGTAAGAAAAAAAAAAACTTTTTTTCTCCAAGTATTCGAGAATATCTTGCTATTGACTTCAATTTTTTGAATTGCCTCGTGACACGCTTGCAAGCAACCATTATAAATTTAGCTATTTGAATCATTGTCGCCCAATACTCAACTGAAATAAAGAAACTGATCGGCTCACAAGATGAGATGGATATAAAGATTCTATCGATTTATATCGAATTCTTACCCAAATCTTCTAAACACTTTGGCACACAAGTCTCCTTAAAAAGTTCAAGGAGAAACTACCTTCGCCCAACTTTGCAAGGAAGCTTCCTTAGCTCTTTTCTATTAAGTTTATATGCAGCAGACATACCTGATCATGATGATACTACGATTGAAGCTCCAAACACATCCCCCTCCTCGTCTCATATGCAAATGTATGATAACACCTGCAAAATCCGTATCGTACAGACGTACGTAGATGCTCTCGCTGACTGGGCCAACAAGTGGATGGTCGTGCTCAATGCTAGGAAAAGCATTAACATGTGCTTCACTCTCTGTCGAGAGCAGACTCAGCATGTGCATATGCACTGCACGCCCTTGGAACAGCCAGCTAACGTTATCTACCTAGGCCTTAATCTGGATAGAAGACTTACTTTTAAGAGCCACATCTTAGCCATCTACTCCAATCTGACGTTACGTTTTGCAAATCTGAAGCACTGCTTCAATGTTGAATCGACTAAAGGTGCAGAGCACATTACTGGATGTCCTTGGTTCCACCCTCCACAGAGACCTCAACTTAGCACCGGTTGAAGAGCAGGACTGCTTCTTTTTCAGCCGCTATAATGACAGACTCCAAAATCATGCCAAATGGCATACGCGAATGCTGGTTGGCTAGTGGCTGGTAAGACGCCTGAAGAGAAGGCAGATCACCTGCAGCAACTACAACAACATCGTCTATAACAGAGGTAGCCTCAGAGACGATTAGTTTATATGTACATATGCATCCGGGGATGAAAGCAAACCATATTACTTAT
This sequence comes from Leucophenga maculata, assembly GCA_035044805.1. Classification (NCBI taxonomy): domain Eukaryota; kingdom Metazoa; phylum Arthropoda; class Insecta; order Diptera; family Drosophilidae; genus Leucophenga; species Leucophenga maculata. The sequence goes on along the minus strand of JAWNNP010001253.1, from coordinate 65,255 downwards.
AAGTTATAACAATACGAATTGTTGATTGCATTATTCAAAAATTAATTTTTAATAATTAGTATCTGTGATCTATTTATAAGTTAGTATTCTTATTCTATTGCATCTTTTTTACTAATACATTTTTTTTGCATTCTGTTTTACAGGTAAGTTCTCCATTCCTATTGAAGTTCGAAGTTCGTAAGTTGATTACAATAAATAATGTATTTAATTCACAGAATCTATAAAGTCTCTATGCAAATTTTGTATGCTTAGAGGCAATATAGACCTAAGATTTTTGACGTACCGAAATACTATATATGTTCTGCCGTCTATACAAAGTATACTTCCGCTGACTTTTCGGTGATGACTGAAGATTGACAGGAAATTGTGCACGTTGTGTGCGAGCTCTCGCTGCTTTATTATAGTTTTTTCTATGCAGAACTTCGTTTTAGAAATTTTTCGTTAGAAAAATCTTGTCTCTGCAGAAATTACAGCGTTATTCTCATATACATAACCGTCATTCTACTGATACATCCAAACTGTTGTGAAATTGAATCCAATTTTTAAAATCAGTTGGGCCAGTTTTGGGCGTTTGGTTTTCCATTCAAGCTATTGCTGGTGCTGTACTAATGGGTTTAACATTCTTTTTCCCCAATTTGGGTGTTTGGCATTGTAGCCTCCACGCGCAATAATTTTAGTATCCAATTTATATAAAAATATTTCGTATTCATTAGTTTTAGAGGTTGAGAGGTTTTTACTTTAAAGCAAACTGCTTGCAGTGATGGATCTCTAATATTTTCCATTAAATCGCACTTTTAGGCACTGCTCTGTTCCGAATGTTTGGCATGGATGAATGTGGATGGTAGTATATCATTATTATTGGACGACAGGAATAATAGAACAAAAAATTTCTTTAAAAAAATAAAAACAATAAATTTTTATTTCATAATATTTGTATTCTAAATTTTATTAGCTACGGTCGTTTGTTATTTGAACGTCTTGGTTAAAGCAAGTCTTTCTAGGCATGTCCGTCTGTCTGTCTGTCTCAGCTTTTGGGCTAGCCTCATGTGAGACTAAAACTGAAGACTGCATCTGCAGCATTGCTACACACTATTTCTGCTTTTAAAGTCATTTTAGTAGCGTCTTTCAGAGCTTATTGTTGTAATGCTTATTGGCGCCCGAACAGGGATCAAGTAATTACAAACAGTGTTCAATATAAGCAATAAAATTTATTTATATATTTTTCAGTGCTTTATACTTCTTGATATAGTATATCCATTGCAAACGAACTACTACCATTATGCAAAACGCTTTAAGACACAGCTGTAGGCTTTTACTCCATATCTGGGGATCATACATTGGCTATAAATATTTCTAAATATAAATTTAAAAAGCAAAACAATTATTTAAAACAAAATTCAAATGATAAAGCCTAAAATTCGAAACACAGAAATTTTAAACCTTTATTTGCCGTACAATATTTGAGTTTATCTCGATCTATTCATATTACAAAATTTTCTTTATTACAAGCTCACAAAAACTTATATTACTCGCTTTGCATTACATTACATTGTAGAGCAATGATTGCACACGACAGATAAGCACTTGAATGTTCATTCATATGTATTTATGCTACATATACATAAATTTATGAATATTTGATTACTGAGTGTACTGCACAAAAACTCCATTCCTAAAGATGTAGGGGAAAAAAATTTCAAGCTGATTAAAAACTTATGTCATACATTTCCTTTTCAACTCAAGCGTATGAATTTATGCAGAGCGCTGCCATATGCTGGTCTGGTCAGTATGTGTAATAGCAGCGAGGTAGAAGGAAGCATATCCTTGTGAAATGGCAGCAGAGTTTCCGCAATAGAAAAAAACCAAAAAAAAAAAAAATGAAGAAAAAAAATTTACAAATTCAAATGCGAATTCGAACTGAAATAACTTACTTCAGCATATGAATTGAACAAATAGTCCTTCGATGTAAGCAGCAAATCTAGATGCCATAAAATGCATGACAAGTCAAATACGGCGACGACGACGACGATGTCTAAAGTAGCGGAAAAAACTACAAATGGACTAAGAAAGCGAAGCCAGACTTTGAGCGAAGGACATAGTGCAGGACATCGATAAAAGAAATACAAGCTGTATAAAGCGGAAATTTTTACGTTCATCATTCCTGTCGTCGTGCACTTTGTCCTCCTCATTGAAATTTGTACATGAAATGTGCCTTTTACTGCTTGAATGACTGCTTCTTACAAACGAACGAATTCAAGTCCTTTTCTATTTTTTTTTTTTCTCTGCCACTTTTTGCTTGCAACAACTTTCATCGCAGCGCTTCACTTCTGCTTCAATTTTCTTGCTGTGTGTGCTCACTCAAATCGATCGATTTTAAAGTACTTGTCTGCAGTTTTTGTGTATTTAGTTGGCAAGAAAATTAGTTAGCAAGTGGCATTATGCACTTTTAATAATTATATTGACATACATAGGCGTAGTCAGTAGAGCGCGCGTGTATGAGTGTACATTTCTGCTAACAATCGAACACAAATCCTTTGAATTTATTTTCTAGTTAGCTGTCTGCTCTGTTAGTTATCTTTCCTTCGTCCTTAGCTTGCTACTAATTTTCATGTCGTTCATATGTACTCGTATATCTTTCGATTTATATATGTAATTTCCACTTTTCTGTGCTCTACACTTTCAATTCAAAGCTGTTCGAACAGCAATTTAATTGAATTCCAATCGATATTTATGATTATTTAATAAACTCAATTATTGCATACCCTTCACACTGCCACTCACCTTGCTCACTTGCTGTGCTGCATTGTCGTACATAAATAGAATTTGTTGTCGATATCCTTTGCCGCCGTCATCGTCATCATCGTCGTCGTCGTCGGGTTATTACCCTCTCAAACGCAACTCCACCCCGCTCAATACGAAGCAGCAGCGTCATTAAAACTTTACAATTGACATTTTTAATTTGTTGCTAATTTGACATTTAAATGTTGTAATCAAATATTTATAAATGGAGGCAGAATTATTGCTGTTCGATTGGCTCGCATTTGAAATGAAACTGCAATTTGATGTTTTGTGCTCAAAAGTTTATAGAAATCGTTCGCAATAATTTGTTTGCTATAATTGGCAACACAAACCAGTAGAGGAGCGACGAGTGTATGAAAGTTCGAAAGTAGTTTGAGTACTTTTGTGATTTTGAGTTAACCACTAAAGCCAATTTATTTATTATAATCGAGTTGAGTGTGGTAAAGGTTTTGCAGTGGAATTGGTTTATAAACTGAAAATTATTGAAATCGATATTTGAAAATAAGGTCCGTAAATGTTATGAGGCATCAAAATGCAAGTTGATATAGACATGTCCGTCTGTCTGATTGTTTGAAAATCAAGAACTGAGACTATAGTAAATATGGCTTTCAAATTTGGATATTTAGATTCTCCTATACATTCTTCAGCTTACTTGTAATTGTATTCTATGAATGTGCTACCAAACACCCCCGTCGTCACCCATTTCTGGGGGTTTGGGACATACCAAGCAATTAATTAATTAGCAATTAATGTAGTTAAATTTTGTTAGATATGATATACTTTACGTTCATTCATTAGTAGTAGGTGTAACCCCCATAAAAATCTTTCAAGGTTTTTGTATAAAAAATCTGTTTTTGTTTTTAATTAAACTGGAAATGCCGTATTTGGTATATTTTGTGTCAATTATAAGAAAAAAACATTCCATTTGGGTCCAAATCAGACAATATTCACAATGAAGGTTTGACCACTAAAATGGATGGCCCCTACAACAAGTCAAGTCAATATAGACATGTTCGATTTGAGCCATTTTTTTATTTTGTATAGTCTTCCTGAGTACCTAAGCGTATATAATGCTTATATCTGGTATTTTTTAATGCGTACTTTATTTCATTTATGATTCGATGGCATCTACAATAAACTGGTGTTCCGCTATGAAATTAAGCTGGTGCAGCACTGGTAACATTTTTCGCAATACTATTTTTTCAAGTATCTTGGAAAATGTTACTAGGAAGCAAATGCAGTTGAAAAATGGCTTCATTTTACGGTTGAGGTCGTCGGTTCATAACGTCTAGTATGTATTAGCTTAAAAGTACCCGTTTGAAATCGTAAATATACCCGTTTGCATTCCCGCATAAGTAATGTTTGAATTAATATAAAAGTACCCTTTTGCATTCGTAAATATAACTGTTTGCATGCTCGAAAATGTACCCATTTACAGAAACTTAAAAGATGGCGTTTGCATTCCCGTGAAAGTACCCGTGTGAACTCGTAAATATACCCATTTATATTCTCATAAAAGTACTTGTTTGTAAACTTATTAAAGTAAGCATTGCAAATGTACACGTTTTTATAAGTACCCGTTTGAAACGACATTAAGTACGCGTTTAAATAAACGAGAAATTTTCCATTTGCATTATCTAAAAAAAAACCCGTTTAGACTCATAAACTCGCGTTTGTATACCCGTAAAAGAACTTGTTCAAATATTTGTATCACTCGTTTGCGTACATACAAAATTAACCTTTTAACACTGGTAAATATACCCGTACAAGTGCCCTATAAATACACGTATTATTCGTTTGCATACTCGTAAAAGTACCCGTTTGAATACTCAAAAAGTACTCGTTGTGTCCATCATTTTTGTCAGACAATGCTGGTTTTTTTTCCTTAACTGACGTAGTTAAGAAGATTCTGTGTAGCGCTCTCCCCTCACTGGCTGATTTTCTATAAGAACTGCAGCCTTTTCTTATATTGTCTTATTTTTCGTGGTCATGAGATTTTTTCTATTCGATTTAGCAATTCTACTTGTTAAAATTTTTTTTTTTTTTTTTTGTCATTTCAACAATTTTGTTTTCTAAGCTTTGCAGTATTTTAAACATATAAGTTCCATTCGTAGTGTTAATGTATCTCCACATAAAAATATTATTAAACAATATAACTGTATAGTTTCCAATTCGATCGATCTATTTTGAAGAAGCGTTGCAGTGTTTAAAGTGAAACAAGCTTCGTAGGTACAAATCAAAGAAGCTATGTTCGTCTGTCTATGTTTACTCACTTTTTGTATGAATCAAATTTTTTTCCTAGGATTTTATAGGGCTAAGATTATACAGAAGCTAAATATTCTTGATCAGCATCTAAAGTCGAGTCGATGTACATCTGTCCATTCATCCGTCCGTTCGTCCGTCGTTAGTGTAGAGCACCACCAATATAGAATTCCATACTTTGGACTTTATGCATTTGTTTGAAATAGACCAACCATGAGGAGTATTAACTCGCCATCATATACGACTCGAAAAGGCATGAAGAAGAACATGAACGGGAGGAATATATTAGCAAGTTTTATTTTAATTAAATTTAGTAATTAGAGAGGATTTGACTGTGATTAGTTCACCACCACAAAAGCGAATGAGACGATATCACAAAAAAACTCCTTACTTAGAATGTGAACTTGAAGACAAATTTCAGTTAAGATCAGCACAAAAAAAAATTTTTTATGGAACAAATTTCTAAGCTTAGTTCTTAACCTTCTCACATTTTGATAATGCATTAGAAAAGAAGCATAACATATTTTTTAGGCACAATTGGTGAAACTGAAAGCTACTGAACCCCATGCTGTGTGTGCGGAAGAACGTTTATTTTTATAGAAACGAACGATTTTTATGTAAATGACAGCATAAAAGAAGCAAATACAATACAAGAAGCTTCTCAAATTTGAAAAAAGGCAGAGCCTTATACTAATTTGCTTCAAATTGAAGCTCAGGAAGGTGTGGTCTAATAATGATCAACTGCTGCAAGGATTTTCTAATGAAGACATCAGTGTGTGCTGCAGGTCTTTCCTACATTTGCATAAAAAAAAAAACAGAATTTTTGATACAATTGTTCTAGTCCAGCACTTTGACTCGGCATTTGATATCTCTAATTCTCACAGTTCATTTAGAAGCAATAATTCTGCAAGTGGAACTTGGCTAGTTCCACTTAAAGATGTTTTCTCCTATGCAGATTTAATTATGATCTCTCCTATGTCGTCTGCTACACAACTTCCCTCTATATTATGGTGTACATGTACCAGGTGAGATAAATTTCGTTAAGAGATCTGCATCCATCAGTACTGCTTTTTGTTATTCTGAGATGTGTGAAGTATTTTCACATTATATGTTCGGCAAGAATATTCTTTTCCAACTAGACCTTTGAGCGTTAAGCTATCAGTAGGAACATTTTAAATTTGAAACTACATAGTAATTGGGTTTGAGCTGAGATACTTTTTATCAAATGGATATAATATTCCGTACTTGATGAATACAATCTCCGCCGTAAGGATGAGCTTGGAGTTTGTCTCCCTCTTATAATGGTCAAAAGAGAGTCAGTGAAATAGCAAGTCTGAAGAGAAAGATTTTGACCAAGGAAAAAGCATTAAAGTACTTTGGAAAGTAATGTACCCTCAAATTTTTTATCAAAATAAAATATATCGTTAAAACAGATTCTTTTTTATACATTTTTGTAGAAGAGTATAATTAAGTTTTCTTTTTCAGGTGGGGTTACGAATGACTAGTTCGCTCCTATAGGCAACCCCTAGCGTATAGCCAGAGAAGCATATAAAATGAGTATCTTATCTGTACTCATGGCCCTTTAAACGCGCTTAGTTGGCCTTTGGCAAATTTTTGGGGAACCATGCGGACTCTTGTCTAGGGTCCGTTTAAATTTACCCTCTACCTTCTATTGACTATTTTTCTGGCTGATGTCCCTCCTAATGTCCAACACTCCACCATGCTGGTAAACACATTAAGAATAACTTGAAAAAGGGAGACTTCGACTTCTATCTCAGCCAGAGCATTGTTGATAGAACCAAGGCAAACATTATTGAGAGCATCCTCTATGTCGAGAAATAAATAAATTAACGACATTTAGCTATGATAGGATGTACTCCTACTCTGTGTTGGAGTTGGGCTTGGAGAATTCAGTTATAATTAGACGATAAGTTACTATAGAAGTCGGATGATAAGAACCAACTCTCCCTTTTGTATTATATTGGACTGTAGCAAAAGCTCTAATGATTACTTAGAGTCTGTCCAGACTATATTTTGACTGTTACAAAAATTCAGAAGATGAGGTAGTTTTATATAGTAAGTGGCAACCTCCTTTTGTGGACAGAAGTTTAGTACATACATTGGATACAAGTAAGCTGAAGAAGGAAAATGAGAAAATAAATAATCGAATTTGAAGGCTCTACCTCTTATGGTCTTTAAGATATTGCTAATCATATGGACAGCTCGACAGACGGACAAGTCTATATTGTATTAAGAATAAATATACTCTTTGGTGTCTGTTATATACATAAAGCTTAAAAATCCATTGATCTGTTAGTCAATACCTTAAAAAAAAATTTGTGAGTGCAACCACAATAAACAGACAAATAAATTCTTGAGAATACTTCACTTTGCAAGTACGTGTACATCAAATGTGTTAATATCAAATGCAACTTAAAGCTATGAGCAGACCAGAAAAATTTCCAAAAAGAAATATATTTTTTGAACTCAAAATAGAATGCTTCAGAATAGTAAACGAAACAAAAGTGACGGCAGCACGTGCAACTTCTATGCCAAATGCAGCATGTTACTTCATATACTTGGTAGAATATTTCTAGCTTTAAGCGTTGCATGTTACCTTGATGTCGATGAAATGGACTCAGAAAGGCATGGAGTAACAGAAAAAAAAAAAAAAGAAATAAAGGACATAAAGTGTAGGTGGTTTTGGAACTGCAAGAAACATTGCGGCGAGGTCATTTTAGCAGCGAAATTGCTTAAAATTTTGAGCACGAAAACAAAACACAATGTTTGGCGCAAATGCCACAGAGTGTAACGGCGGTGAACCATTGTGCAGGGAAAGATGAAGTGGTATAAACTGTAGCAAACACACACACACACAAACATGGCGAGTCAACTAACCGGCGTGGATATCGCATCAATTTTAAACGCAGCAGACGCTGCACGTCGCCTGAAACTATGCAACATACAATACACTTAAGTTATTCAACCTTAATTATATTGCACCTGTGTGTGTTTGTACAGCGTAAAGAAACATATACACTTACAATCGACCAACACATACACACGTACACTTTATGAGTGCGAAGAGTGCCATTTGAGTTTATATGGCTAGGCAACAAATTGTGAAAGGCGCTCCAGGAGCCCACATTGCGGTCTGTGCTGTGAGCATGTTTTACTATAGAATGTATATATATATATACTACTAGATGTTCACAAGTCTGCTGTATGTACATGTGTACGTACATAGGTGCTTACATACTTATGTGTGAATTGGTTATGAAGTTAAATTCAAACTGGGTCATTTCAAGTAGTCTTTTAAACTTTTTACACAACATGGTTTCAACATTTTTTCGAACTCAGTTTAACTTTTTCTTTATTGTTGTGTCATTTTTTACTTAGCATTGAAAATAAGGACATTCGGTTGCGTTCTTAAGAAGATATTTATTGCTTTTAGCGTCAAATAAGAGCTGTAAGTAAAGAGTGTTTGCAATTGTTGTTGCATCTTAAATGATAAAGTTGTTATATGAAACAGTTTTTGTGCTTTTGAAAATATGAGTAGGCTAGATTTATTAGGTTGCTCCAGCGGACTGAAGTACTCATTTCTAACTTCAGAAAGTCCAACATACTGGCCGACTGAATCAAATCGTCACCCGGATATACTAGAAATCGCCATCTGCCATGCAATCAATATACGAAGGAGTTTTTTTCCGATCATTCTTCAATTGCCATCGAAATCAATGTTCCAGTCGTTCCTAATATTGTCAGACAAAATCTTGTTAGCAAGAACTCAAACTTGTCCCTATTCTAAAGCTTCGTAAGAGTTATTGACACTCACGGGTATATAGACCGTGCTCGTGCACGTGCTCTGCTCATTGATGCCAAATTAAACAATTGGAAGCGATTTCCTAAGCCATCAGAAAATGCCTCTGCTCGTTTGCTTGTAGATCTGTTCCAGGATACGTCAACCATTCTGAATGGGAAATTAGGGGCCAACTGTTGTTTGTATCTCCTCGACAGCTTCCATGAAGATCGTTTCATCGAGTCATACGCCATGAGCCGGTCTATTTCTCGTTGTTTATGTATTTCTAGAAGTTTTTTCACGCTATTTGCTACGCTGCGGTAGAATCTATACACGTTGGGTGTTACAGTATTGCGTTCTAAGCCTTCTCTTGATCAGTAATAGTGCCTCTAGAGCAAGTGGAAGTCTGGATATTGAACTTAAGTATCGTAATGTATTATTGTGAGTAGCAAGTAGGGCAGCAGATTGAACTTTATTAAAAAGGATCGCATGCGCATCATCAATGTCATCTGGAATAAACATTTCAAGTTTCAGGTCTAATGTTTGTTCCAGATCTCGATGAAGCGCGCTTATGTCAGTTCAAGGCTGCAGCAAACGTCCACTTGCTATTTTAATCTTTGGAGCTGTGTTAAGGTCGGATGAAAGCTGGTACTCAGTACTTATGCACATGTCATTAGGATGAAGCCCATAATAAATGAAAAAGTCAACAAAAAGGGACTTCTCGCAAATATCTGCGCCAATGAAACATCGACAAAAAGTGTCCTTTTTTAAAACGTTCTAATAAAGTCTGTAACACCCTGTGGACCTGCTCAGATGTTAAATTAAATATATATTCAACTGTAACACCTTAATTAATTTTAAAATAAATTTTGTCATCTCTACAAGTAAAGCATTCAGTTGTGCTACTTACAAAACGTTTTCATTTACAATTTCTCAATTAGAAAAATGCGTTTAAAAAGATAATTTCTTTACGCAAAATCAATTCCAGCACATTTAATTTGCATATTTCATTCGACCCATATCAAGCGCCATTAAAACTGTTTAAAACACATGCGACTTGGGCTGTTCTTGTTGCTGGATGCGATGCTTCCTGTGCGGCTGCGCTTGCCATAAATCCCTCAAAATTGATGTTAATCTGCGTCTTTTGTGTGCGCTGTAAGCAACCGCAACAAACAGGCGACGTAATGCGCAACATATCGTTACGTTACGTTACGTAACTAGAAACGAAAGTACTTAAGTCAATTCGACCCATAACACACACACACACACACAAACACACACAGCGCAGCATACCAAAGGATGTAATACAAAGACCGCATTAGCCAAGATACAACCACTTAATTAGCAGCAGCAGCACTAGCAGCATAAGCACTACAGTCTCTAAAGAAATCGTTGTAGCCTTGACTTTGTACCGTTAAAAAAAAAAGAAAAATAAGGACTCGTTAAAGGAATACAAGCAATGGAAAAATGAATTGGTTGGACGACTTTAAAGAAAAGCGCACAATTCGATGTGCAGCATTTACAAGAATTTCTAAAGGAAAAAAGGAATTTGTGCAAATAAACACAATTTTAATTTACTTTCTTTTTTTTCTTTTAATTTTTTTTTTTCCGCTACGCTACACTTGTGCAATGAAAAGGTCGAGGTGGGTGCGCACACACCCATTGGAGAAAGACAAACAGACTATGTACTTCGTTACTTATTAAGTTGGGTAGTTGGTATTGTGTGCAGCTGAAGAGCATGCTGTGGTGGCAGCCAACAACCTTTACCTTGTTTTGGTGCTGAATTTTTAATTTGCTTGGCAAACAGCAGTGTACCCAAACCTAGCACAGTGTATAGGGTATAATACGTACCTACCTATCTACCTAGCTAAGCGCTGAGCAGCGTCATTCAGCTCTACGACTTCAGCTAGATGGCGTATTTGCTTACTGGGTCGTCTTACTTTTTCTCGCTTATACAGTCACCCAACCCATTAACCATTTCCCCAAGTCGCAGCCTTTTTACACACACACACACACACACACACACACATACATTTGATGACGAAGGTCGGTCGTTGGAAATGCAATTCAGCAGAAGAAGGTTAAGTGCAGAATATTTCTTCAACCTGTTTCGTTTTGAATGCTTTATTTTTATTCAGGTTTCGTTTTTTTTTTTTTTTTTCAATTTCAACCCAGCGTCTTTCATTTTCGAGTGTGTTTGTTGAGCTAGTACTGAATTTTCAATTGAAACATTGTGTTTGCGGCAGCAATGGCGTCTGTTGTGTTTTTTCCTTGTATCTGTAAACTGCTTTTTATTGCATACCTTGAGGCTGTTTCAACACAATTTTCCTAAGTTGAGTTGTAAAATATATTCATTTTTTTAAATGCTAATTAGTTTGATGTACACACTTCACATCGAAGCTGAAGGTTCGTTATCACTTTCAATGTGTCAATTACATGCAATAATTTTATGCACTGCCATTGAAATACATAAGTGTGTAAGTCCTTAGTTGGTTGGTTGGTTGGTTGGTTGATTGCCTTGGGGCTACTTTGCAACATTATGAAATTATTTTTATTATTGAGTGGAAAATTACTTTTAGTTTCAAGCTCTTAATTGAGTTGTACAACACATTTGACTTGAGTTGCAATATATTAAATCGAGCTTGCTTTGTTAAATCGGTGACTTTTTTATTTGTCCGCAAAGTAACTTTAAATGCAATACTGCTTGCATTAGACTCCTTTAAAATTTTGAAGACGTAAATTTCGTGTGCGGATTAAGTATTATTTTTTGCGTAAAAAAACTGTCACCAAAACCAAGGAAAGTTTGAATGAATACTATGGGGTCTCTGCAACTTCAATTTAAATGATTAGTAAGTTCCATTGTGGACATAACAGCACAAGTTACGTCGAACTTCCAAGATGTCCAAAAGAGATTACTCATCTCTCCTCTATTTGCATTAAGGAACTTTCGAAAGAATAACACGTATACCAGTCTACTCTCCACCCAATTTTTTCATATCTGCAGAATCTTTTAAAAAGTTCTTTAACTGTCTTGGAAGTCGATTATACGCAGCTGATGACTTTAATGCCAAACACTTACAATGGGGCTCGATATTGGCTAATCCCAAGGAAAAGCAATTATATAATACACTCACCTGGTCGACCTACGTACTGGCCAACGGACCCAACGAAATTTCAAACATAATAGATTTCGCAGTTACTTCAAATACTTTTCAAAATTTAAGTCAAACTCAAACATTTGATGAATTCTTATCTGATTACTCCGCGGTTATGTTTAACCTGCTCGACAAGCCAAAACTGAGCTTCAAAGGAACAAATTGACTCAAAAAAAAAAGTAATAAGTGCGCTGAAGCTCTAAAGTGGATAGTGAAGCCTAAGTAGACCATTTCAATTCAATAGTGAAATAGAGCATTAAGTCTCTGAAAACAAAAATCGCCAGGCTTGAAATTTAAATAGGTAGATCTACCGAATCTAAGCAATAATAATTTTAATAGAGCTCTCAAGTTGGAAGAAAGACTATCACAAACACAATACATCGAAAGTCTATCTACAATTGGTGCAAAAGCCTTTATATGGATAGATCAGATATATCAAACACTCTCGATAGAATCAGACTCAACAATATGAGACACTTCCGAATACAGAGCTCATAGTTAAAAAGAGAAGCGCATCACTTTGCATATCATCTACAAAAAGTGATCGTGTCTCCACGAACGAATTTTAACTGCCATATCTGTAGAATACCTTACTAACCCTACTAACATTCACACTCAAAAAACACTTCAGAGGGCTTAAAAGCATTGTGTTGAGTTAACTAAAAGCAAATAAGCCGCTAGGACACGATCTAATCACACCGAAAATGATTATAGAGCTTCCCAACTCATCGCTTCTTCCGTTCTTAGTTAGCATCTTTAATTCAATATTTCTTACTGACTGCTTCGTGATGATACCAAAGCTAGGCAAGGACAAGACACTGCTGGCATCTTTTAGGCTCAGAAGCTTGCTTTCATGTTTCCCTAAGCAATTTGAAAAAGTACTACAACACAAGCTTAAATCACATCTGGAATTTTATAGCTCTAGAATTTCATGAATCTCGAATGAAATTAGAATTAGCCATTTCTCTACCGAATTCGAAACATTGATACATCAAACCACACCAGAAATATTAAAGAAATTATGTTGGTCAGGGTGAAAGTGGTCCAAAGAAAGCCAAGATTTGGTTCAAGGCTACAGTTTTTTGGAATTTCAAGAAAATAATTCTCATCTATTACCTTCAAAACGGTAAAACGATCAACGGTGAATATTATACAAAGGTTTTGTACAGTTTCGATATTGATCTAATATTGTATCAAGACACTGCGTGGAGTGCACACATGTGTAGTAACCAAGGCGACAATCCATAAATTCGGCTACAGAGTGCTACTACTACCAGCATATTTTGAAGATTTAGCACACTGTGTCTATTTCCTTGTACCAAACCTCAGGAAATGGCTTTTCTGTTCCACATTTGGATCGAAGCGGTCATCACTGAAGGACCTTGAGAAAATCTATTACTTGCTTATTTAAATTGCCTTCAACCGTCGATGGCCGCATTCAGCAAGCCGTGCCAGCTTCAAGTACAGTGTCATCTCTTCATAACTGGTCATACCAACGCGTGCCTGGTCGTCCTTTACTTTGTTGTCCACCAATCAAGTTTGGGCATGCACGCTTGGGCTCTCTAATTCTTTCGAATGAGGTGACCAGCTTATTGCATCCGCTGGAATTTTATGCGTTGGATTGTATAGAATAGCTCATAGAGCTTGGACCTAAACTCGTCGCCAAATTTAATAGGACCAAAAACACTGCGGAGAATCTTCCTCTCAAAGACTTTCAAAGCTGTCTCAATCACGGTCCATGCCTCTGCGTCATACAGTAGGAACGGGAGTATCAGCGTCTTATAGATCTTGATTTTTGCTCAGCCCAAAAAAGCATCCGTTTGCAAGCGCGATTCTTCGCCGGATCTCCAGCCTGACGTTGTTGTTGCTGGTTATCTCGGGTCCAAGATAGACGAAGTCGCGATGGCGGCGCGGACGTAGAATGATTCCAATAATAAATTGAAAAAATCGAATGACAGCGCATCACCCTCTCTTGGTATCAAAGGGGTCGGATAGGTTTTTCTCCAGCCTGTCAATGCTTTGTGTGTGTGATAGCGTTATTATGTAAAGACGAACGATATTTGCCGGGATACCTAGTGCAAACAGGACTTTGAAAAACTTTATTTGTATCGGCTTATCGAAAGCGTCGCAATGGGAATATTTGATCACTGGTCGACCTTTTTGGTCTGAAGCAACACTGTGAATCCGTTTATGGATTCAGCCTATTACGCAATAGGCGCGACAGAATCTTATAGCCGATGAAAAGGAGATTTATTCCACGATAGTTGAAGCAAACAATGGGGTCTCCTTTCTTAATATTTTCGAAATACTTCGAAATACTCGAAACTTCAGTCGAACCGAAACAATCGGTGAACTCTAAGCGGACTACTCAGCGGTAATGTCTAACCTTCTCGAGAAGTCAATAATGAGTAATAAGAGGGCTATGTACATTTTTGGTATTAGATGTTTGGTGAGGGTGGTTGCAGCTGCCTTTATATGGTTGATCTATCTGCTGAAGCTTTTTAAGTCAGACCTCTGACAGATCATTGACCAAACTGTTTCTATAGCGCTCCAACCTGGAGTGGAACTTGATCTGCTGGCAGACTGTGGCCAGATTCAGGTCTTTGTGCAGCAGAGTATTTGGAATAAACCACTCGCAACTGGTGATTAGTCTATTTGTTAGTTAGACGTGTTCTTAAGCGGTAACTTATCCACAGCAGCACTTAAACGAGACCTAATAGCTGTTATATGAACAGCAAATGTAAGCCTTGATAATGATGAGAAGTATCAGTCATCTGGAAGGGCACCTCTTCGACGAATACTGCCGGCGGCGTAAAGCTGACATTGGCCGTCTTGTGGCTGCTTATACTAATGTTCCAGTGCCTCACCGATAACACGAATATTGCTGCGTATTCTTGCATGCCGTCATCAGCGTCATCAGCAAATAGAGTCAAAATCATTCTTTCTGGATTGACATTCAGGCTATCTGGCTGTGGCATGCACGCCGTGTACAGGCAGTACAGTAGCGGGCACTGGATACTTCCTTGTGGCGCATCAGCTTCCACATTGTACTTCGCAGAAATTAACGAGTGGAAGCCTTCCTATTAGGTTAGACCGCAGTAGAATAATAATTGAACGCCTGCAGTATTTGATCGACGACGCTATGCAGTTGTTCAACAGTGCTGTGGAACCCCATCTGGAGATCATGAAGAATATCATGAGATTCCATGATACTGACATTCCGGGCAGCAATTAATCTTTCAAACACCTTCTAGATGGAAGGGAGTAGACTGAACGTTTGGTAGAATACAGGGTCCGTTTCCAGCTTGCCAGGTTTATGAATCATATAAAATAATCAGAATTTCCACTGTGCAGCGAATTATTGCAACCTCGCTGTCACTGTTTAAGCTCTGGCTGCCAATTACCTCAGATATCTCGCTTGGGTCGAAGGGCTTGATGGGCAGATCCATTTGGAGCGCTTGGGAAAGTCACACACGCGTCTCGACTATTTTCTGATCACCAGCTAGGTCGCTCGGCAATGTGTCCAGCAAACACCTCAGCTTGTTCCAGATCGGTCTGACACCATAAACCGTTTACATCTGCCAGTGGCGTCTTACTGACGCACCTCCTTTTAAGGGCACGTGTTGTCCTAAAGAGCGAGTACGTCGTATCGCTTCCTGTGCCAGTATTGGCGTCGAATAATACAGCGTTGTGATCGGTCATTGTGCACCAAAGCACCCTCTGTACTCTATTTCACGCTGTCTTATCCAGCGAGTGGCGAGATCTTACGAACTTTTCATGATAATAAGCAGTAAGATGTATAAAGATGGAAAAAAAAAAACTTTTGCTGGATCCACTAGTTATTTATAATATTACAAGACCCTGTTTTTAGTGATGCTCTCAACGATCATTCTTTCGTATCGCTATTATACTTCCGTCATTGGTATCCAGCATAAACATATAACAAGGATATTTTGCTTTATTTAAACTTGAAGACTCTAACTTTTAAAGGCTTGAAGAAGTCAGATTTATATCGCGTTACAATAAATTCATTTAGTGTTAATTTTATCAAAAAAGTTCTATGTATTTTATGAAGAAAAAGTCGACTCCAAATTGCACATTTTTATTATTAAGGCCGTTTATTTCAGTAGCATGTAGTGTATAAATGTATCATCAAAAGGACAAACTTCAAAATGAATTGAAATAGCAAACTCGAAATAAGTAAAAATTCGTATATAAAATTAAACTGGCACACGTTGTACGATAAAATATTACTCAAATTATGAAAATATGCCATAAAAATATCAACGAATTCGTACGTTTCGTAATATTTTGCGCTTGGAATGACTTAAAGATAACCGAAAAGCAAAACCTTTGCTTGAGGATGCAGTGCTACGAAGCTACTTGACGCCTAAAAATATGCTTTTAATTTTATATGCATAACGAATTTATGCTAAGTGGGCGGGAGGAGCCTTAACGCAATGCTAAATTCACACGTGAGGTTTATGTGTGTGTGTGTGTGTGTGCGGAAGTGTTTGCAATACTACCTACCGTGCGACTATCATTGGTCCTTTGAAAATATATATGTTGACAGTATTATGATGAAATTATATAAAGACGCGCCGCGCCACACTCTGTGTAACGCAAGTCTAAAAGTTCTTGCGTTGCTTGGAATTTTAACTGAAATTGTATCTACGTGCGGGTTAAATATGTCATGATGCGTTCTTCCTATTCCACACCAGATGAAAAGTGAATTTTGATAGATAGCTGAGCAGCCGAAACATGCTACAAGTGTGTAGCTCTGTATATATGTATATAGGAGAGTATCTTATAGCATAAATAGCTGTGTGTGTGAGTGTGTGAATTTGTTGTTGGTTTATTTTTTATGTTGCTCGACTTGATAAAATTCAGATTTACTACACACATAGTATGTAGTCTGTATCTTGTGTAAATGTGCTTGTGTTTATTTTGCCTTGTAGCACATTAAAGTGCCATTAATAGACGCGCTTAAAATTCTAACCGGAGCTGGTTACGCTGTGATGAGTTTGTGCAGGGATGCATGGCAAAATATTTGAAAAAGTTGTTCATCCTTTTGACGCAACACGCCACGAACGGCGTAAGTAATTAGGTATATCTATATAATTAAGTCTAAGAGTGCCAAAAACTGAAGTTGAGTTCAAAAGTTTGCCACAATGTAGCTATTCGTGTTTAAACTCTTGCCACGCTTGCTTTTATGTGAAAAAAAAAATAGATTTTAGGTTTTGATTTTTATCGTATTTAAAGTTTATTTAACATAGTAGCTGGAAAATGTTTTGGACAAATATTTTTGGTGTAAAATAGAGGTGCGAACAGAATTGTAATTTATAGTTTAGAATGCATGGAGTTGAATTAATAAAAAGGTTAGGTCCAAAAGACTTTTTGTGGAAATCAGTTTCGAGCGCATTTTAACATTTTATTCTACTCATTATTTGTGATATATATTTTTGTTGCTAAAGTTGATTTTGTCTTGGGAGATTTGTTCAACTAACTTTAGCTGTTTCGAGATGAAAATTCGAGGGATGAAGTCATTTAAGTCTTCTTCTATACAACATCATTGTTTCCCAATATATGATGATTGATAACCTTCAACATTGTGTTTAGATCAAGATCTGTATAAATAATATTATTTCGTAGAAATAAATCGGCTCCACAGATTCATCGAAAGGCTTTATTGTATGCATTGTATGTAATGGACTTAGCAGATGTGCCCAAATTTCAATTCCGCATCTTCTAGATCTGGATGGAACATAAATTTGACGATAACCTAGTACCTTATTTTCCAAGGATAGCTTTATATAACTGCGTAAAATTTAACTCGATAATACATTCTTAAAACGATTTGACGAGTACCAAGCCAATATCGGGTCCGCCAAATATTTTTTTTTTTTTTTTAAATGCTATGAAATGAAAATTACAAGAGATTTTTTAAACTGTTTTTTTTTATTTGAAAGCTCAATCCTTCCGGTTAACAGTGGAATATGATTTCATTCATTTGGCTGGCACGGCTAGCCATGCAGTACCCAATACGGTCGGTCCAATTTTTGAGTACATTTTCGACTGTGTGCAGCCCTATCTCGGCTATGGTATCGCGAATGTTGTTCTTCAAACCTTCAATTGTCTCTGGTTTGTTGGCGTAACACTTCTCTTTGACGGCTCTCCACAAATAATAGTCCAACGGTGTCAAATCGCAGCTGCTTGGTGGCCAAACGACATCAGAATTTCGACTGATAGTTCGATCTTCAAAAACAGTGCGCAAAAGATCGATTGTAACATTGGCTGTGTGGCACGGAGCGCTATCGTGTTGAAATTAAATATCACCAAGGTCCTCATCTTCAATTGTTGTGAACAAAAATTCACTTAACATGACCCGATGGCGCTCATCATTGACTCAACCTCTTCATTTTCAAAGAAAAATGGTCCAATGATGCCTTTCGTCTAAAATCCACACCAAACAGTCACTCATAATGGGTGCATCGGCAATTGTTCAATTACGTGTGGGTTCTCCGTGCCCCAAATACGACAATTTTGCTTGATGACATACTCACCAAGAAGAAAATGCGCTTCATCTGAAAAAATGATTTTTTTCACAAAAGCAGCAAAAGTAATGACGGAGTATTTCCCAGCGTTCTTCGAGCGTATACACAACCATATTCGTTCAGCGGAATAATAATACTAACTTTCTGTCAAATCTGTCATGAGCTAAGTGTTGCCAGGCTCGGAATAACCGGTAGTTCAAAGCAAAGAACGTTAGATGGCGAACCCGATATATGGTACTTGGGTGGATAATGAAATGATAATCCATTGCAGTTAATTGGTAATTGCGAAAATGTACAGTTAGTATTTTTTCTGGATTTCACACTCTATAAAATGCCTGTTTCATGTCTAAGAGTACAGCAGATCAGAGTCGTCTCAAATGCTTTTTGGACAAGACTATGAAGTTGTTCTGGCCAAATATGCTGAGCCCAAAAGCAAATTTGGTAAACATTCTACCAAGAAAAAATTTTTGTACATTATTATTCGGCATGCAGGCATAGGGATAATAATGTCCATATGTCCAAATATCCTTCATTACAGAGTTGTGACGGAGAACTTTATAATCCAAGCTTAAGGGGACTGCGAATTTATTAGCCAGTTAAGAAGTTTAATTTGAGTCGTATTTATGTCATCTTTGTGCCAATACGATATGTGAGCCGTCATTCGAGATGAATGCCCAGACGACTGTGGGATGACAATGTTGCTTAGTTGGAATCATTCTGTCGAAATGTGAATACTCTGTTGCTGAGTTATGTGTCAAGCATTTTGTGTGTATTGAAATGATTGCGGAACAATATTCGCAGAGCTCCAACGCTTTATGAGATTCTGAAGTTATTCGATTTACATGTTCGATGGTGCCATGGTTTTCATGTAACCAAAATTGGTGAGTGGGAATGACTTTCTTAATGTGTGAGATAATTTCAAATTTTCCTTGTTCTTGTGGATATGTTCCGTCACCAATTTAAATTAATTTTTGCATTGATTGAGTATTTGGTCCAAGATGATTTTTTTGAGTAATGTTTCTCCGGAGCAATGGGTGTATCTAAGTGTTTTACATTCTTCATCATTCTGAAATATTTCAGAATCAGATGAATCAGATGTTCGCTATAATATATCTTTTAATCCTGTTGGTCGATTTTGTTCAAATAAACGTTATATGTTACTCACAACAAAGCTTATTATATTTCAGGAACTCGATTTTGAATCCAATGAGTGGCTTTTACGAGATGCACGCGCAAATAAACAGACAAAAATTTCTTCTACGATTTTACTATACACATATAAAGATTATTCAAACGGAAGCTTCGAACTCGCTGCTTTTTACATTTCAATTATTTTTTTGTGGCATGTTTACAACCATTCTATCGACCATATCTTTAGTTCGATATGTATCTCCCATATTGGCCAGTTATTCTAAAAATTCGGTATAGGTGGAACTGATTTTAAAGGGGAATTCCAATTTTAATGGTTCGCTCTAGACCTAAATGGAATATTCTATAAGTATTAACTGAAGGTAGACAAAATGTCTAGCAAAACTAACACCATTAATTTTTTTGTGACTTTACACAACTAAATAACCACAGCAGAAGCTTAATTTGTAGGGTATTTGTTTAATTGCCTACAGACATTACCCATCTAGCCACATTTAATATATTTTTGATATCCTACTCATTGTTGGTGCGCGCGTGTGTTATGCGAAAACTTCAAAGTTGTTTACATTTGATGCTTTGCAATGTGCGAGCGTATCTACATATCTAACCATATACATATATGTATATCATAGATACAAGATACAAATTTGTACAAAACGCAAATATAAACTCATAACAGCAAATGCCTTTTGCTGTATGAAGAATTTTTTTGCGTTTGTAGATATTTGTGTTTGCAGCAATTTGTATCTACAAATGAGCAAAGTTTTATTTTTATTTCATTGACACCCGCCCACTTTTGCCTGTCACTTGCTGCAGTACATTATACGCGCCTCTCACTCATGTCATGTTGTTTGTTTGTGTATAGCAAAACAGGTTGGCAGCGCCGTGGCACATAAAGGTATAAAAAAATAAAATTTTGTTACGACTTTTGCTGTGGCATTCAAATTATTAAAAAAGGTAAAAAGAAAAACAGGAGTAGCGAAAATATTAACACGCGCAGAGTTATAAACGTACACACACACATGCACACGTAGACACGAACACTTGTACTTTTGGAGAAATTAAAATGAACTCAATAAACATGCAACACAGATGAACAGCAAGCACACACACATACATACGTTGTAGGCGCTGAGCTTTAAATCAAAACACATTAACGCGTGCTTGCGTGCGTATAGCGCCCTCCATTTTGCTGTACGTCACCTTTCTTTATGCCTATGCACCGCACCCACTGTTTACTCACCTGTCCGTCCAGTTAGCAGGCAGTCTGTGTTTTTTGTGTCTGAGTGCTATGCAAATACTTAGTTTGCTCGTTCGCTCGTTCGTTCGTCATTTTTACATCCATGTATCCCTTGCTCGAATGCGTCCTCATTCCCTCAAGTTGGCTTAAGTTTGCGTTTTTTATTTAATTGCGGAAATTGTGGCTTCGTTTCTTACATATTTTTTGCCTGAAATTTTTATATTTTTTTTATATATTTCGTAGGTTTGTTCGAAAAGTATTTAATTTGTATAAAAAACTATTCACAAGGCTTTCTTATTGGAGATCTAACCAAGCTGATGGAAAATGTAGAATTTGGGCAACTCTGAAATCTTAAATAATGATCCTTCAATATATAAGAAGATTCTTTTCAATCTTAACGATGTTTAAATTTATGGTTGTTTTTGATCCAACAGCTTATTCTGCTTCAGGCGTGACCATCTTTAAAAGAAATGTAACACTCCATCAATTGTGGAACTTCAGCGGACGTCTCAGGTTTTCAAGTCTCCAGAGTTAATAAAATTTCAGATATATCTTCTCTAACCACAACTTGGCAGGCTCTGTCAATACTTTTCTATAAAACCTCGCAAAAAATTTCATATATGTATGTGTATGTTTGCTTATAATTTCTTTTACAAACGCAACCAAGCAAATATTGCAACATATTTTTTTTTTTATTTTTTTTTTTTATATAGCTTAGCATTCTTGTTCCTTTTATATACTACAATATTTCATTTGCCCCTCCTCCCCATCACTATAGCTAACCATAGTCGCCCAGCATTATTACCATTAATTCATACTCACCTTCGTTGGTTTAGAAAGCAATCCAAAGCATTCTTGGAATTCAAAGACGTTGTGAGTTTTGATATCAAAGCCAACATCGACAAGTGGTTTCACATATGAATATATTCATGCTTGGCGGCCTCTCTGCTATAAAGTAATTCACGTAAATTGAGTCAAGTACACACCGTGGTTCTTCGTTCATAACGTCAACGCTATGTCCTTGCCATCTTTTGTGGCAACATCTTTCTACCGTCGCCGTTGGTCCTTGTCATCTTAGTCGCACTGCGCCTTGAGCCCTGTGCGCGCGTTGCAAACTAAACTAATTAGAAAGTCATATGGGAATTTTCGTACAACGTCGTTGAAGGGTCGTCGCTGCTGTAAAATGAAATTAAAATTCTTTTCTTTGAATATTTGTTTGCATTGCTCTGTGAGTGTTTGTGGAGTAGCAGAAGTTCTATGGAAATTGGGTTTTGGTTTGTAATTGAACGCTTTGAATTAATTTTAATTATTATTTATTTTTGTTTTTTAATTAAGTGTTAAAAATTAGGGAATACTTCTCTTGAACATTGAGTTTTAAGAAACGCTTTTGTAAAACCATTTAACTATATATCTATCCGTTGATTTCGTTGGTTCACCACTTTATTAGAGAGAGAAGCGATATTTCTGGTATATTGTTAATGGAGTGCATTAAAATATTCATATTTTGTATCATCTTTTCTTTGCCTGAAGCTTATATAATCTTATGATGAGAAGATTATTAGTAAAAGTGGTTTGGAAGTGGTGCAATGTTTAGGCAAACGAAAACACGACAAATTGGAGACATTATTCAATGAAGTTCAAATATAATAAATAAATCCAATTTCATTGTTAACTGATTGAAACACCATCGCCAAGCATTTGAAAGTATTGCGAACAATCCAATAGAAAAATATTTTGATTATGAGAGATATATAGACAGGAGACGTTTCACTTGGAAAGGCATAAAAAGACAGCAATTCGAGTAGACACAAGATAAACTGATTTTCAACATAATAATTCTCAGCGCCATGGTACAAATCCATCCAAAACCAATTTGAGAATGATAAAGATGGGAAGTTCTAACTTACATCTATGCTCCAGACATTGCCCCTGCCGATTACCGCATTTTTTTTTTGATGTTGTTGGCAGAACTCCATGAGCTATAGGGTGCGAGATTATGTGACAGAATAGAAAAAGAGTGCTGGTAAAATATATCCACTCTTCCAGCTCTTTACTTGATGGCCACAGGCGCATCACAAGGTATCCCTATCGTGCGAAAAACTTTCCTGGTTGCTTCGACTACGCCATATACCAAGGTATACATCATGTTAAGCTCAGCATTAAGAAACGCATGGACTTAAACTCGGACCACGTGCAGCTTTTTATCTTTTTTTACGCACCTAGCTTTGCAATTGAGAGACTGATTCGAAACACAAATATCGCCGATTTCCAGAGAATTCTCGAAACTCCGTTGAAGATATTGATTTTGCCTTGGAAATATTTTCACATAAAATTTATAATGCCGCTGTTGAGACCAGCAACTCTACTACGCCGAAATCACATGACTCTCAATGTAGCACATTTACTTTATCCTTAGAACTACGAACTTTGTAAGATCTACATGTGAACACAACATTCTTGGAATAAATTTGTGTGGCACTCTTCATGTAAAAAGCTTAAAGAAATCCTTCAGGAGCAACGGATAGGTTGTCGACTACAAGCTGGAAGGTATGGACACCAGCAACGGTGCATCATTTTTTACTATGGAAGAACATTAGGAGAATCATAAGACAACGGATTGGACACGTACCTAAAATTAACGTTTATGGTAAATAGTACCGCTCCGATAAAGAACAAACTACAGAAAATGAAAGTGAAACAGAAGGAAGAAGAAAACAGAAGAAGACCATACAGACTCTTAACAAAAATTAAGCAAGTACTCCTTTTAATAGCGTTGATCTCGCTGCATTTCGCAAATGATTTCGATGCTTTATAAGCCTGACAAGCCGCAAAATGACCTCGAATCATATAGGCCGATCTTCTGGCTTCCATTCCGAATGTTTGCTAATTTCGTGGATAACCGGAGTCTCATCCCTGACCACTAATTTGGATTTCATGCTGAGCATGGCGGTCCTGAGCAGCTCCAGCATATAGTCAACCATATATTCAATGCTTCTGAGGCCAAAGAATAATGTAATATCGTTTTCAACGACATGCAGCAAACATTCGATCGTGTGTAGCAAACTGGATCTTCAAAGGAGGTCAGTGCTCACTTGGCTGCTGTTTTATGTTTTTCGTTGTTTTCCATAGTCAGTGATCTTTGTATTACTCAAACTATGCAAATGTGATGTCATTTTAGTCATTGTTTTTGATTTTACTACGCACTTTTTTCTGTTCATTGGTCACCCGCTTTAAATAATTTTTATCACTTGTGGAACTAGTTTTCCAATTCCTTATTTATTTTCTTTTTTGTGCAGTTCAGGCGTGCTGGACAATGGAGCATATTGAATTTGTTTGGTGTACCCTATGACCTCATCATCTTATTGTTGCGCACTATTTATTTCTTCATTGAAGTCAAGTGCTGATCTAAAGAATTTCCAGTCTTTATTTTTGAATAATGATGCTTTTGGATCTTACATTATGAGTTAATGGGATAGTGGTCCGAATTCATACCAATTGCCTTCACGAAAAATTCTATGGCATTTGGTTTCTTGTTTTTGTCTGTTGGCTAGAATGTAGGATTATAGTAGTGATCAAACTTGCTTCATTCTGATTTTTATTTGGCTATGATACAATTTTTTGATGCCAAACGACAGAAGGAACATATCGAAAGGCCCTTGATTCCTTATTTTTGAAAGTCAGTTAGTATTGTAGTTGGATCACTCTATGATGGCAGGTGTTTTATTATCAAAAGATAATACCAAAAGAATACCAAGCTGTTATTGCTTAATTTAGATCTAAAGTCACCTTGAAATCATGGAACGTGGAAGAGATGCTGAACAAATCATCGTACGAAAAAATTGGAATCTATTGAATTTCGAAAGAGATAGCCAGTTTCAAAATAGAATAAAAAAACATATTTTTTATTGATATTATCCGAACATGTCAAAAAATGATCTTTAAATTAAGTAAATTATATTAATTAATAATTTAAATGTACAATTCTAATTTTTGTGTGCTTTACTAAACAATTTTTTTTATCATTCTATATTTCAGGTAAGTTCTCCATTCCTATTGAAATTCGGAGTTCGTAAGTAATTTATGCCTCCGAATAATCCTCATAAATACGTTACAGCTCCAATTGTATCGAACAAAGGTCAGACTTTTACTATAGCTTCGCAAGCTGAAGCCGAGGAAGTTGTGGATTCTGCAATCAAGGACCCAATTGTCTAAAAACACTATATTCCAAGGACGCTATGCTCTAGAAACACTATGATCCCAGGACACTTTTGTCCAACAACAATATGCTCTAAGAACACTATGATCCGAAGTCAATATGCTCTAAGGTCACTAAACTCTAAGGATACTGTGGTCCAAAGATACTATGGTCCAAAGATACTATGGTACAAAAATACTATGGGCCCAAGTATACTGTGGACCAAAGACACTATGGTCCAATGACATTATGGTTCATGGACACTATAGTCCATGGACGATACAGTCCAATATAGTCCAAGCTCACAATGATCCAAGCTCACTATGGACCATAACCACTATGTTCCAAGGACACTATGGTTCAAAGACACTGTAGACCAAGGACACTATGGTTCAATAATACTGTGGTCTACACTTAAACCATATTGATCTTGGATCATAGTGTCCATCCATATTGCTCTTGGATCATAGTGTCCATCCAAGAGCAATATGGTTTAAGGACACTATGGACACTTTGATCAAATATAATATCGGTTTTTTTTTTTTTGGATTTTATTAACTTAAAACTAATTTACTATAATTTAAAATTAATAAGCGATATTGCATGCATCACCCTCTCATTGAACTACTCTAATATGAAATGTGTTTACTTTGCGTTTGGCAAGTATTACAAAAATCCATTCTGATTGGCCTTTGTAAACAAAATGCATTGATTTTTTCATTAGGCACTTCTTATATGGATTTCCCATCTGTTCGCACTTTGAAACACGAATTCGTTGGACGTAGTGTTTTCGAATATTCTTTTGCAAAATGTGCCATGTCCGAGCCTGGTAGCACTGGTAGCGCTGTTGATATCTTTTGTTGGTCTTCTTTGAAACTTAGTGTCGTCATTGGATGATATATTCAAGAAGCTCATTTTCTGATATTAAAACCATTATTCCATACCTTATTACCAAATTATACCACAATATTTTTGATCATTCATTCACCGTGAAAAAACACAGTTATTAAATATCGCTCATTCCTTTTTTTACAAAAGATACAAATGCTTCGTCAACAACATTAATGAACAGATCTCGATTTATCTAATTCGAAATTTTTCACAACTTCCGAAGCTAAAAAAAAAAATAATAAAAGATATTTAAAAAAAAGTATACAAACACTAAATAAAAATTAACTTTAATTGTAAAAAGAAGTTAATGCAAAATACCAAAAAAATATCTATTAATTTTAGCAGAGCAGGTTGGTAAATCTGCTCGTAGACTCATAGCACCTGCAAGGGCAATGTATGCAAAAAGTAACGCAATACAAAACCAAAACGATTTGGTGGCATTAGAATCGATTGAGGCACATTGAATTGAGTGGCAACGAGTTCAGTTTAGTTCAGTTGAGGTTGATTTGATGAGGTTTGAGGTGGCTTATAAGTGTGCGAATGCGCTTATATAAAAGTGCTAAATTTCAACGAAGTTGCCTTGTAAAATATTTCGATTTGCTGTTTGGTGTTGGTGTTGTAACGCAAGACTTTTAATGTGTTTGCGAGCGAGTAAGCGAGCGAACGAGCATATCAAACCATTACGATCTAAATGACACTTTGACAGGAGGTGACAGTAGCAAGTGCATGCTACATACGGAGCAAGATGGGGCTAGAGGTGCTGCTACCTGGTAGGTAAATGCGTAAAAACTGTGAGCTGGGCGTAAAATCGAACAAAGTATCTAAGCGTTGTTAATATTTGAAGTTGTTGCAAGAACAAAAATGAAGCAGGCAGGCAGCATAACAAGAAAAACTTGACTACAGCAACGGAAGCGGAAAGCTTTTCGTTGGCGGAAGTGTTTCGTGCGCGATACATATATGAGTATGAGTGTAAGTGTGAGTGTGTGTATGTGTATTGTAGTCTACAGCTCGATACTACTTGCCACTGTTGTCTTGTGGCACATGAAATGCTGTTGTATTCTCTGCTGGTTGCGCAACTTTTGTGCCGTAAGTGAATATTGCATGAATCGTAATGACATAACAGCAACAAAAACAATAGCAACAACAACATTGCGTACAAGTTGAACTTTCTCGCCGCACTTCAACAAGATACATTCTACAAATATATACACAGAACTAACGAACTTTCGACAAGCGCGCCATTCACTCACTCATTCACTCACTTATAGTATGTATAGTACAACCTCAACACTTCAGCCGCTAACATTTTGCCCATTTTCGTCAACATTTTCCACCTACAACGCGCTTACTACGCGTTTCCGTTTGCTTGCAACACTCTTGTGCCACAATTTTCAGTCTCAGTCTCAGTCCCAACGCAACGCTACGATTGCTTCATTTTCTTGTTTATTTTATTTACAAAGTGATTCAGTCGTTTTCAATGATTTTTCTTGCATATATTTACAATACGATTCTTTTTCTTTTATCCGGTTGACGACGACACGACAGCGAAAATGTCTTCTTCTTTGTCGTCCTTCGGCGTCTCATCGCGTCGCCATTTTATTTTATATTTTAAGTTTTTTGCTTCAGCAACACGTTTTTCAATCTTTCTGCTGCACTTTCCAGCGCGCGTTTTGCATACTTGCTGACATTTTCCGTTCACGCTGTCGCATTTTTCTTTTTCTTCGCTTTTCAGTGTGTCTGTCGTAAGTTTCGAAATTCTTGGCATATTTTCATGTGATTTTGTGGAGATTTTTTCCTATTTTTCTTCTTTCTTACGGCTTGCAGCAGCTTTGCGACTTTGTTGACAGGCGAAATAATCGCGACAGTTTAGTATTTTATTTATTTATGCAGTTTGAACTTGTGCTCTGGATTATTTGGATATATTATCAAATGAAAGCTGAGCTATAATAAAATAATGTTAATTATCAGTGACGAAGAATGTTCTTGATTTAAAAATAAATCTTCTGTTCGAGCGATTTAAAAATCTGTTTAAATTTTCTAATAAAAAGATTTTAACAACTTTGAGAGTCTAGTTTAAGATACGCATCTAATCGAAGAAATATGTCTACAAACCTATGTGCTCTAGATATTTTCCATCAAATGAAAATAACCAATCGAACCGAGTTCTCTTAACAACGCACGAACTGTAAAATGGAAAACAAAAAATATTCAACTAAAATTCAATTGGAAAATTTTATTTGGCAGATAACTTTAAGCTGAGCTGACTGATCTTTGGCACATTTCAGCTGGCATTTTAGCCATAGCTACTTGAATTTTGATTTTAAGAATTTCCAAAGGCTTAGGTTTTGCCGTAAACAAGCTGTTGAATAATGATTACTACAAATCGAATTAATAATCCTTTGAGTGTGCCAAGTTTTACTACGCGAACCAAACCGTCATCATCGGAAAACGTCTCAATAATCCTTGATACATGCTGCGAAAACGCGTTCAAAGCTTTTAATAGAACTTACTGTTCTACATATATTTTGCTGTATATCGATGATGTCAGGTATTCTTGATGTATACGCTTCCAAAAGTCTAGATCTCATCGGCTCGTCTAGTATCTCCAAAGATTTGTTTACATTTTCCTTCCAGATGTCAAGTACCCTTTCGTACTGAAGACATTGGACAACTCCAAATGTTCTGCCGATTTAGTTTGGCAGATAAACAAACATATGTAGCCTTTGCTCGTGCAGGAACTACGTCCCTTATGTAGTTTAAGGTCAATTGGTCAGTCGCAGTAACAACCTGAATTTTCGAACTGTAATGCTTGCCTTTCCATAACCTCTTTGTCAAAAGCTGCATTGAAAGGGTTAAGCTTCTGCATTCTCTTCATCTGGCCTGCATACTTTGACCGATGCTTTTTTAGTCAGCATATGTCTCAACGGCTGTTGCTTAAGCGACCAAGTATCCTTCCACATGAAGTATCCGGAGTCTATTATGTAATCCAATGCCTTGAGTTTTCCTACAAAATACTCATCGCTCGGGATCTTAAGCGTCTCTTCTAGTAGCTGAATAGTGATTTGTCACAAAGCATTATCCTCTGGAAGGTGTATGCGAATAATACTCCGTCGCTTCTTTCTCTTGAGCCGAATCAAGTCCCTCGTGTCTCTATTAAGACTATATAGAGTTGAAGGACTTGAATCACTGGCATTAAGACCCGACAGAGGTGTCGTAAAATGTATTTTTTGGAGTGAAAAGATCCACTGCAACATTCATGTCCTGAAATGTCTTCAGCTCCATGTTCGAATTGATCAACTCATTAAGCTTCCTTTGGAGTAGATGGACCTTGGAGTAGATGAATTCCTAGAGAGAAAATGTCATTCCATGAGTTTGGATATATTTCTTATCTCTTACAATAATTCTCTTGAATCGCTAACCTCTTGGCTGGCAATTTTGTAGCCGCTAGTGATGTCAGTGCAGCTTACAACTTTCGTTTTACGAACCGGAACACAAACTTGTCTGTGATAAAGCAATTATAACTACTACGTTTGATACGTTCTCGATTTAGATCAAATTACAGTACGGCAATAGTCGGTCATCTGCTGACGAACGAACGGTATAAGGTTAACCATTTGCTTCTGCAAGGTAGCTTCTATCCACTGCAACCGCCATTGGATGAGTCCATGTGCTATGATAGTTAATTGGCGGAGCAAAGTACTACTCAAGTAGTAGAACTTGGTGATGTTGAAAAATAGATTCGAACAATTATTTAGCGTTTGTAGCTTCTTATTCTAGCGAAAAAAAATATTTCGGAACATTTTACTTACGTTCTTAGCTGGCCTTCAACCGTCGATCGATAATGCGCACCAGTTGCGGTTGTCTTGTGCGCGCTGGCGCCAGTTGTTTTGAATGCCCAGTGCGGAGAGATCTCTACATACTTCTACCATGTAAACCATGCGTGCTGGAGCTCTTTCATCTATTCGAAAGAGGTATCCAGCCCAGAGCAGTCGCTGGAATTTTATGAGCTGAACAATATCGAATAGCTCATACAGCTCGCGCTGCATACTGGACTTAAACTCGTTGCCGACTCTAATAGGACCAAAGATCTATCAAAGAATCCTTTACCAAGACGCGATGAAAGAACAGTGGCTTTATAATCGACAAATAGGTAGTGTGTGTCTGTGTGAAACTCATAGGTCTTTTCCAAGAATTGACACAACAACGTTTTTTTTTCCTACAAAAATCTAGAAAGGTAGTACAGATTTTTATGAGGGCTACCACTTCTAGTGTTTCCATCTGATGATTTTTAAGTATTTTATAAGAAATATTGTCAAATAGATTAAATTTGGCGTTGCTAGCTAAATAAACGACTACAATAACCCAATTGATATTCTTAATTAATTGAATCTAAATTTCCGTATGCATAATATTCAATAATCAGTGAGTTGAGTGATATATTAGATTTACATGTATTAATTAGTAGAGAAGAACAATTTACTTAGCATTGCGTCAAGATTTGATTGCTGCAGTATAAGCTCTTAACGAATGTACAATTCTTGCTATTAAGTAATTGCAGTGCAGCATTGAACTAATTTCCGGTAAGGAAGCAAATCAAATGCGGCTTTCGAGAGACATTACTAAATGTTCTGAATCAGAGACATTTGATAGCAAATTAACTTAGACTGGTGTCATGAACTGCAAGATTATAAGCAGAACTAATGACATTAGCAGCATACAAGTAGCAACAATGCACTGAACTACAGTAGCAGTTTATAATTTCGGGTTATTCTTTGCTTAATGGCTGCCAACCACTGGCACTGCTGACTAATATTGACTTGTAAATTATAAAAGATTTTTCATTAAAAATTCTTCTTTGCCGCAAAAATTTTAAATTAAATATTTTATTTATTTATATTGCAAATTGAATAATTTAGTCACCATATAAAAAAAAACACAACACTCCGATTCAATTGCAATCGATTTCATTTGACAGTTGTCAACATCAAATATTAAAAACGTTTCAAAAGTCATTCCTTGCATTGGCATGTAGAAATTAAAAATCATTGTATGATATACTGTAGAGAGAGTGAGAGGGAGGCAGGTAAGCAGAGGCAGATTTACGCTCGGTAATTATTTAATTATATTTTTAAAATAAGCAGAAAAGTAGTAAATGAATAAACAATTAAATCGCCGGGCTTTAAATACTACTGTGATTTTTTTTTTATTTATTCTACACAGACAGAGTCTACCATTAAGAGCTTCCGAATTATACACTTCACAGTGTGTGCGAGTAGTAATATATATTAATGTAGACAAAATATGTTTGTAATGCCTTAAAAGAAGTAGGAATGGATTTATAAAGTACTAGCTGTAGCGGAAACGCTTTCCTGCGCCGGGTATATAATGAATATTAACGAATTTTGTGTCTATGTATTTATGTATACAAACGAACCCCTTTTTTCAATGGATCTAACTTTGGGGGGCGCGGATCGTCGCATCCTATATAGGATTACTTCGCCCGATCGCATTTACATGTGTAGCAAATTTTATCCCGTACCTCAAACGGATGGAAAAATATGTTAAATTTGGTTTATCGCTTATATAAAGGGCACAGCCCCTTCAATTTTCACCAAACTTAACAGTATTACTTCTCCCATTCCCATTAAATTATTTTCCTAATTTCATTTCTGTACCTCAAATAGATGCAGTGAACTGTTAAATTTTGTTTATCACTTTTATGGGGGAAATGGGACATTGTCCCCTTTGATTTGAACCAAAATTAACAGCATTACTTTTCTCGATCCCAATAAAATTTGTGCCAAATTTCATCCTGCGAAGATATGCAGAATTTTGTAAATCAGTTATATGTATTGTGACAGGGCATCACCCTCTCCGTAGGATTGGTTTACTATGCCAACTTATATAAACACAATATATACATATATTTTCCGGCGTAACTCGACAAGACCCAGATTTCAAAATCTCATTTCTACTAATTTTTTTTTATAATTTTTTTTTTTCTCATTCATACTCAACAAAATTTTTTCAAACCCTCTATTCCATCTGTCACACTTACATATATTAATAATAGCGGACCCGGCTAAGTCCCATTTTGTCTTCTGTTTATATATATGAAAATTTCTATATATACAGTTTGAGGCAATTGTATTGCATATAGTTTCAGTAGCACATATATCATAGGTTTTCAGAAGCGTTAGCAACAGTTTGAATAGCATTAGTGATTAGCAATTTTTAATATATATTTTAATTTTAACATCTTTTGACTCCGCAAGTCAATTTTGATGAATTAAACGCTAAATGTTAGTCACAATAAAGCTTTTTATCTTTAATTAATTCAATTTTGAATCCAAAAGGTGACATTGTCGTGATGCGTGCCCAAATAAACAGACATTAATTTCATTTATGTAATTTTTTTATATGTCAAGACAATATCTTCTTTCGTATAAACTTCTGCCTTGCCAAGCAAAGGACGCATTGAAATAGCAATCGCAGACTACATCAGGAATATATATTCTTGATCAGCTCGACGAGACGTGTCTACCTCAATTGGCGTATTAACGCTTTCTATATTGGAACTATCAAGAGTTGGCCTCTGCCGACAACATTACCATTCTATTCAAGTGAAAATACTTGGCAGCCACTTTGAATAGATGGTTCTCATATTCAAAGAAATGTTGTTTGGGAGTAAACCTATCCGAAACCAAGTTGTTGTTCTTCACTAGGAAATACGAGATTTCTGCACTCATTCCAACAAGCTTAAAAATAAATTATATTATTTTACTGTATCCCAAATTTTTGGTTTTCGTACTTGATAGGAAATTGGATGGTTGTAGCCCTAAGATAGGATATTTCACCCAAAAATAGAAAATTGGCTATAAACTGTTATTGATAGACCATGTATGAGATCAGACTAAAATAATTTAAATACAGTGAATAGTAGAACTGTGTATTTCGACCGTCATTCGTAGAAGTCCAAGTGATTCTCTTCCGCTTCTGTTTGCTGAAATATAATTATCTACTGTTGTGGCCTTAAGAATATGAGAGGCCAAGTGGTGGTCCACTGTTACATTCTAGATTTTGAATAAATATTATTTTGAGTATTCTGTTGAACTTCATAACAGATTATTTTTGGGGGTAGTCCCCATACGAACTCATCGCACATTTAATCATATGTATTTATGTCAATATCAAGTTGAAGTTAGAATTAAGAAGTATTCATGGACGTCCAGTTTACATTTATACTAATCCCTTTATTTTTCGGGTAGCCCTAATACAAATCCTCAGCACTATTATAGCCGCGAAATTGAGGTGCACATGTTCTATGCCTAGGTGACCTTTACGTTTATGGGGCCGCTGAATTTTTTTGACCCCGAATTTAGAATGAGCTAAAAATTTTACTTCCGATGCCTACCTTTTTCATGAATTGGCCTTTCAAAATCAAAATAAAAAAAAGTCAATTTCCATTTTTAAACTCTCGACTGAATGATAGCTGGGAACGGGTTTCAAAACAAATGCTCCTTATATTTTTGGGGTCGCTGATTACGATCTCAATGTATATATGACGCCATAACAACAGCATCAAGGTCAAACCCTTAATTCGAAATATTAAATTTTTTCGACCCCGGATTTAGAAAAAGCTGTAAATTTTTTGCGCTCTGACTTTTTTTCATGAATCAACATTTCAAAGTCGACTGGAGGTCATAAATATTTCGAATCGAGGCTTTAGACCTTGATTTAACCTTGAAAACGACGTCATATGTACACTGGGATCATAATCAGTGACTCCAAAAACCATAAAGGTTACCTAGGCATAAAACATATAACACTCAGTTTCACTTTGTGGTTCTTTGTAAACATCTTAATTTGAGTCAATAGCAGCTAGTTGTTTTGGCAACTTATTAACATCCAATGTACATACATATAGGCACCCTATAGGTACCCCTACAATTTGGGGCACTACCCCATACAAACCCGCATTACACTTATGGGATTTTTTTTTATTAAATTTTCACTGATTAAGCTAAAAGTCAATTTGTTGCCTTCTTATTGACGCCCATTTCTCATACATATAGGCATGCACCCCTACATTGTGGGGCAGTATCCCATACAAACCCGCATTACTCTTATAAAGTTTTTTTCATAAATCTTAATATTTGAATCAAATTTGAGTTGCTTCCTGCTTATTGATGTCCTTTCCCATATATATACTAATAGGCATATACCCCTTCATTTTGGGGCTGCCCACAGCCCACTTCTGCGTGTTCGTATAAAAACTTCATTGTTTAAGTCAATACCAGCTTAAAAGTCAGTATAGTGGGTTCTTATGGATGACTACTTCACAAACATTTATTAAAAGGTGTCGCTCCCTTATTTGGTGTAGCCCCATACAAACCCTTCATCGACTTATGGGTTTTTTTTTGTTCTTCTTAACATCAACCTAAAAGTCGATATGGTAGCTTCTTAAAGCCCACTTCCTACCCCTCCACTTTCACTTACACTGCTCACTTATGCGTGTTTTTTTTACAATATATTTTTATCTGCATGGTGGCTGCTTTTGACGCTAGCTTCCCAGACATATAATAATGGATATAGTTCACCTTATTTTGAGGTAAATCCCACTGCTCTCATACACATGTTACTTGCCGGTTGCCTTTATAGCTAAATTTTTATGTGTAAGGTATTAAAACTTCGTTGCAATCGAAGCTAAATTTAATTCTTCATGTTTTTCATTCCATTTCATTTCATTTCCAAAAAGTAATTTTTTAATGAAATACAATAAATGTCAATAAATTTTTTTCGCAATGTTGGTAAATAAGTATGCTCCAATTAGCATTCACAGAGAGACGACGCCAGCCAACCAGCCAGCCAGCTTGCCTGCCTGCCTTCCTGCAACAATGGCGGCAACCGCAAATATTATAATTTAAATTGGCGTGCTGCCTGCCGCAATGCGTTTTCATTTACAAATAAGTCTTTCTCACATTTGCTTTTTATGCATAATTTTTACTGCTTTTGTGAAATTTGGTTGCATAAATGATTGATTGATAGAATGCATGAATGATTGACTAAGTGACTGCATGTGTGTGTTTGTGCTTTTGTTGCGTTTGTTGCGTGCATACACGTATCTGTTGCAAATTTGCCAACAATGTGCCGCCGTGTCCTCGTACTCAGCTGTCGATCGATGCAATTGCAGTTTACAACTTGTGTTCTGTTCATACAAAAACAACAAATGTTGCAAGTCGTAGTTTTGCTATTGGCGAAATGTGTTAAATACATTTCGACGTTTCGCTTCGGGGTCAGACAGGTGCTAAATATTGTTTTCGTTGCACCCTTTCAACCCTGCTTGTTTATTCAGTTTGTTTGCTAAATGACCTAATTACAAGTTGCATGCAAAGTTAGTAAACTCAGCTGGCGCTCAATGGCGGAAATCAATGTGCAATGTGAGACCTTCAATGTCAATATTGCAGCGCTATGAAGTAGCATTGCATAATATTGACTGAAATCGTTAATAATCCAGCTGCAACAACAAACACACAACATCCTTAGTTCACTTACAATGTAAGCAATGAATAATATTTATTTAATGTAAACACTTGATTTTCAGAAATTCAATTTTAATTTCCGCTAATCTAATGGAAAAGTTTATTGAAAGTTAGCTGACTGAAAATTACTTTTCAATGTAGAACAGTGCAATAAGGATGCAGGCTACAACGTTCTAATACGGAAATATCTTGCAACGAAATTGCAATCAAATATAAGCAAAGCATTTAAAATTGAAAATAGTGCAAAGCTAATAGCAGCAGAAGAATTTGTAGGTATTTCGATATCGTTTGAATATGTCCATGTTTTATAGTAAATTATACGAGACTTTAATATGATATTTACTCCACCCTTTTAAACTAAAGCTACTGTGATTGTATTTAATGTGTTCCAAGCCCTCTTCTTCACCAAAAATGATGTTTCGATACGATGATAAGCTTCTCCATAATGGGCAACGTCCTTTCTACCGCAGAGAAAACTGCAAGTAAGCTCATGGGATGGTAAACGAGATGCAGTTTTGGTTCTTATTATCTTTGTCCACTAATTTGGATAGTGTTCGAGACAAAGTAGGTGAAAGATTTTTAATCGTGGCGAAGTCAGGTGATTTATTTTGATTGATGCGCAATACCGAAGCTTGACCTTTCGTGAGGGATATTTAAAGAATGCGAAGACTCATTTGACATAGAGAACTTAGAATATATTCAACTTTATCTTCTTTCTTTGAGTGGTTAATTTCGTTAGACTTATTTGCATATTCTTTAACTTCGTCCTTACGCGATCTGCATTGAATGGTTTAGATAATTCGTTGCCCTCCAGAGGATATGTATATTAACAATTAAGTTAAAATGGTTCAAAATTTCTTAGATATTTTGCAGTGTAGTCATTTGTTAAATCGAACAGCCTTTGCATAAGTTCGTAGGCAGCTTTGTTGAATATTCGTTTATCAGCTGAACTCTGGCTTTCCTGCAATTTCTTGTTCTTTTATTTTAAAACATTAACAGCAAGAAATAATGAAGTCGTTCTTAGCTGCCTGTCTTCTGTTGAGGTGCATAAGTATTCCCGCTCATGAGTAGTCCCTGTGAGTGCTTTAACATCATAATCAAACCCTGCTCAAATTTAAAAGAAATGTCCAAGCTAACTGCTTTCTCTAACAAATTTTCAAAATCGGTTATATTTGTTTTAAATCTAACGACTCTGATTAATTTAAATAATTGTCACAATAATTGGCAATCGGTCTGAACCCATAACAAAACTTTCGATAATATGGAGACATTGTTGTGCTAGGCCGGAATAAACAATGAAATCCATTAAATCTGTTATTTTTCAGGGGTCCGTTGATCAGTATGTAGGGTTTCAAGTAAAAAGTTTGGACAGGTTATTTGTTATTTGTGACACATGTATATAATTCCTTGCCTTTTGGATTAATCTGAAACACCACCATGGGTGCTTAGCATTGTAATCACTTTTAGCAATCAAATCCTTGTACACGCATTTGCTTTTCATACTGGCAGCTTTTATGAAGTTTTATTGATTTGTGTCCATTATTTCATGTTTCAACCCATTTTTGACAATTATCGCAGGGCCACCATGAGCTTTGTTTGTCGGGTTATCTGCTCTAAAAATTTCATACCCATTGATTTTGAGGTATGATCTCTTATTTGACTTCACATAAATTGATATTCCATAAAATTCATCTGATACGGAATCGCATATACCGAAATATTGTTCCGCAAAGAAAAATATTTAGAAATGGACTATTTCGGTCCTTTTAACTCATTTACGTTGAGGCTGGTACACTACAGCTTTCCAAAATCTCGTATAATCAGAAAACGAAAGTAAATAGTTTTTGTGAATATTTTGCTACTTAATCCGGATTCGAGATCGGAATATTGTTATTAGCTTTTGTTTTGTATTTTAAAAAAACATTATTTTTCTTTTTTTTTTAAATTTGGTTTGCTTGTAAAATCAATTAAATATTTTCGAATGTGATCAAAAACTCCAAATATATGTATTTCCGACACATGCTGATTTATAATCTTCAGTTTATACAAGAATCATTGAGTATAATATTTAAAGCGTGTTTGAAAGTGAGCGGATCGCATATACAATACAATTACTCACTATTGTTTTCAAGCATAAGAATATAAATTAAATCAGAGTAGAAATATTGAGTTTAAAAGCGTTTGGATGAACAAAAAATTACCACTTCAGACCATTTCATCCGATTGAATTTTACAAATTGTGGGGTGGAAGGTGAAATTGTATGATTTTATTTTGTGATATTTCCATATATCTCGTCTCCATCATCTTAGGAAAATTTTAAAAAAAAGTAAAAAAAAAAAATTGTCTAAAACAGAATTACAGCGCCACCTACTGGCTCCAATTGTAAATCTTGAACATACATGTACCCACTCGAATTCATACCAAATTTCGGTTTATCCATTTAGGAGGCTTACAGAAGAATTACATGCGGCATTCTTTATCGACGGTAGACACTTAGAGATTTCTGATAGGGCTTAATTATAGGGCTTATGAAATAATTCATGATGGCTGATTTAAATTATCTGAAAATTTTATATGAATTGCTTGATTTTATTTTAATTTTCTATCCCTCCAGACTTTGCATTGAAAAATAGGCGACAAGAGCCCTATCAGAAATCTTTAGGTTAAAAGCATTTCTGGGGGGACAGGGTCTTCCATTGAGAAATAATGCCCCATATAGATATGATAAATCAATAATTCCAAGAGCTGTTTAATAATATACAAATTAGGAGCAACAAAGATGTCCGCAGCATAATCTTATCTATCTGCATTCCGGCTGTGACAATGTTAATTGCAAGTCTACTATAAAATGCGCCCTGCGAATCGTATACATTTCATGTATTCAAATGACAAATGCCTTCTGTTTGTAGTCATATTTTTTTGTTATTGAATTATTCCCTTTCAACTACTAGAAAATTACCAGACCTAAACGTTTATAAACGAAAGATGTGCATTAGTATATATATCACGCAGATTATATTTTATAGCGGATATCGAAACATGTGTCTCCATTGCTGTATGTACCATTTTTTTAAACTTACTTCGTGTGTATATTTTCATATTTTCAATTAATATTTTGGATATTTTCAATTAATCCAATAACCTGAGAAACTCGTCTCATTGGACGTCCGGAGTGCTATTCCCGATCACTAGTTTGGCTTTAGGCATCACCATGGTATACTGGAACAAGTGCACCGTATCTTTACACACATTTTTAAGGTCCTTGAGATGAAGCAATATAGCTCCGCTGTTTTGCTTGATAGGATCTGTCTGGAAGGTCTCCACTTCAAAATTAAATGAAAACTACCAGCGTCGCAATTTCTTCTTTTGAAGTCCTACTTGTTTGATTGTGCCTTCAGAGTTAAAGTAAAAAATGAGCTCTTAGAGAGCCGCCGAATTGAAGCTGGTGTACCACAATATAGAGTCCTTAGTCCAATTCTCTACACGTTGTATACTGTAGATATGCCAACTCTAGATAGAGAGAACATACTGCTGGCAACATATGCTGATGACACGGCCGTTCATGAGAACTCAAATACTCCAGCGTTGGGTCAACCGCTGGAATATAAATGTCAATAGCGATAAATCCAGACACTTTTCATTCACATTGAGACAGGGTAATTGCTCACCCATCATGCTCAACAATAGGGTCATACCAAATGTGAACCAAGTGGGCTATTTTAGATTTGGCTGTTTACAGTAATCTTAAGAACCTCAACTGAATACTTCGGCTAAGAAGTAAACTTAGCCTTGAAAATAGGCTTCTTGTTTATTCTTGTTACATTTCTGATTCTAAAATGCATATGGTGAACGAGCTAATAGCTTAAAGTTAGATTAGATTGCATATTTATTAATGAAAATTATAATTTTCCAAAATATTAAATTCATAAACAGTGAATGGCAAATTTTGATAGTCATCGAAACCTGGTCGCCAATTGAAGTGAAAATATTAACCGAGCTTAAATATTAAATGTTGCGTGCTTTTGACAATGTTAACCCAGAATAATAGTAAAACAAAAACAACAAAAGTTTTGGGTACGTTTTATTTCGCGCTTATAAATAATAACAATTCTGCTAAACCGGAAGTTGAGCAAAACAACTTCCTTTTGTACTTAAAATGTGAATGGCGCTGTGAACATACAAGTACATACATATGTGCGTGTATGTATACAAGCACAATACGTATGTAATGACTGGACAGGCAAAAGGTCTGCGCAAAATTTGCTTCATAACTTCAGGCTGCAGAATTGTTTTCGAATCCTTTAACATATTTATAATTTTTTTTTTTTTTTAGTGTTCAACTACCGAGTGGCAATGTCCGTGTAAAAGTTCATATTTGTACAAATGTATATCTTATGTGTGTGTATGTGTGTGTGTGCTTGTGTGTGTTGTTTTTTGTACTTTTGTCGCAAAGTCATGCACTGACCAAACCGTTGCCAAGTTCAGCTACAGATGCACAGCCATGAAATTCAATTTTAAACTCGGACATGAATTCGTCAGCCTTTGTTGTTGTGGCTCGTTTGTAATAAATTTTTGAGTAAGTCAAAAATCATTTAGTGTTTGTTTTTGCTTTTTCATGCTTACCTTTGCAGTCAAAAGTGGCAACTTTAAATGCGACTTGGCAACTTTAACTTTTTTGATTTATTAAAAAAAAAAAAAAAAAAGAATAGCTGCAACTACTCAATGTAAACCTTAAATAATTAAAATTAGAACTTTTGGCATTTTTTAAGTTTAATCAAACATGACAATTAATTTTTAAATTTAATACTTTGAAATAATTATTTAAACAAAATTAAAATATAAACTTTGAAACATATTTTCTGCATACCAATACTACTGCACCTTAGGACTGCATAGATACATTAGCATCTTGAGTTCTATTATAGTTTCATAGCTAATACAAAACTTCATTGTTTTCTGACCAAAATATCGAAGTTATATCTCCACGCGATCCATAGCAGACTGTGCGGTTATAGCGTCGAATCAGCACCAATATATAAGACAACAGCAACAAAAGCAGTAAAACCAAGCCAATGGGTAGTAAGTATTCGCTTGAAAAATATGACATACGCCTAAGCTTGCATTGGCAGAATATTCATAGAAATAAGTCCAAAAAGCGCTACTTACTTCTTTGGTTTCATTCGTGGTCTAACTACATTATTTGCTTGAGACTTGTTGCCTTTTTGGATTTGAGTTTTTGTTGTTTGATCATTTTTCTGCAGATTGTTGTTCTTGAAACATTTTACTTGGGCTACTAAGCCCAGCATCTCGTTGGTTGAATCACGTCGATAACGTACAAATATTTTGTTGAGATGCTCATTGCATTGGCGTAAATTATTGTTGCTCATTTTGCCAACAGTTATGGAGAGTTTACTAAAATTTTAGATTGCTTAAAAAAAAAGTATCACAAATATATTTTTTGCACCGCTTACTTGTTAACTGAATGACTTAAAATATATATAACTGCAAGTTAACTACGTTCAAAAAAACCGGAGTACTATGTAATAAAATTTGGCAAGTTGAGATGTATGTATAAAGTTATATCGGCCAGGTCGGCAGAATGTATTCTTCAGAGGCGTCTTGTCATAATGACTCCTGCTTTCCTGTTATTTTATTCGCTCTAGGTACGACGCAGCTTGCTTGTTAAGGACATCTCCAATTTCGGGAACATTTAAGTCTTTCTCAAGGCTTGGTGTTCGCATAAGCCAAGGGGCGCGTGAAAAGTTCCTTAGGACCTTTGCTTGGAGGACTCTGATCTTTGCAAGATGCGACTTTGCAGCAATGCAAAAGACTTGCATCCCGTACCGCCAAACAGGTACAATTACGGCTTTGTACACATTCACTTTGTTTCACAAAGAAGCTTGTTTTTAATGTTGAATTTCATTGTAGACACATTTATCTCTGGCCAGATGGGATCATTAGGTCCTCCGGGTGATCTATAGAAGTCGCTAGCAAACAGTAAGTAAAGTGTTGTCCCCAGTACACTTCCTTGTGTTACATCCGCCTTTATTGCTCTGACTGATAACTGCTCGCTATCCACAAAACGAAGAAGGTCCTGTTTATCAAATAATGTTGTACTAACAGGAACAGCTGAGAAGGCAGTATAACTTTGGAATTAAACAGGGAGCTATCATGACATATTCTATCAAAGGCCGGTCTTATATCAAGATAAGAGATCAACACCTACTCAATGGCTTCGTATCCGTCTAGGATGAACTATACTAAGCTATTCCGGCGTTCCATGGAACTTACTTAAACTTTCTTTTTACCATCTCGATCCCAAGTATTCTGATTAGTTGGCACCTCACAAAGAGCTTTGCTATTTTAGGTAGCGGAATTATTGGTCTGTATGATTCCCATAACGATGTGCTTTTTCCAGCTTTCTGAATCATACTGATTCTGGCCTTTTTCCTTTTTAGCCTCAATACCACATTAAACATGAGGACCATGAAGAGCACAGCTTTCGTCGACAAAGCCATCAGCGTGTTATTATCAAGCTAAGCTCTCCTGGAACCTTCTATGCCTTTAGATATTTTATATACGCCGTAATTTCTTAGGCAGTGATGGTGTTAACTTGAAAGCATAGCTGACCAAAACTGTCAAGCGTCGCCTTGACAATGAGTTTTCTGCTCTCTGAGTTGTTGATAAATGTCTCGAAGCGTGCCTCTCAATACGCAGTGAATGCTTCTGCACGTTCTTTATGGGACTTAGCGCAGGAATCAATAGACCTCCTGATCGGAATTTATGGAAACACATGCTGTTTGTACACATAGCCAGAGTCCATAAGAAGTGTTTTGTGGTCGCATCTGAGGTGACATTTTATGGGAAGCGATCATTGTCCTTCTGCTTCTGCAGTGCCAACAGCTTCCTGATTCTATGGGCTATTCTGCGGTCAACACTGTCCCCAATAGGATACCGGGAGTGGCTGTAATACTACCTAAGCCTCTTCTTTGCCAAAAGCAGTGCTTCGATAGCTGCTTGAAGTCTCTTTTTGGAGTCGTAGTTCTTGCGTTGGTCTTTCTGTTGTAGCAATAAGGGCAGCAGTGTGTACCCTATTAAGGAACATTAAGTATGCATCTAAATGTCTTACGGTTGAAGGATCTTAAGGCTTATATGGGCTTGCGAAATGTAACCAAGTTAACACCCGGTGGCAGTAGTTGTCCTTTAGGTGTCTTGATCTGTTTGGTGAACTCCAAAGTAACTACAAGGGGCAGGTAGTACGAGAAGAGCTGGTACTCAGTCCGCAGAAAGAAAAGCAGAGCAGCTTCATGTACCCATTGAGTACAAGGTTTTATTAAGTTTGTGCAAATTTTTCTTCCTTTTTTCATTCCACAGTAAATAGCCTCGCTATAATTTGTATGTAGATATTGTGTTTATTGTAAAGCGTGGCCAAAGCTGTGATAATTCTTATGCATACGAATCAAAAATAACCTACAAATTATTCATATTCTAAATGTTCTTTAATATTTCTTGAATCTATAAATAATGCAGGGTATCATGCACTTCCATGTTTTTCTTTGTTTTGGTTTTTTTTA
Source organism: Leucophenga maculata (assembly GCA_035044805.1). Classification (NCBI taxonomy): domain Eukaryota; kingdom Metazoa; phylum Arthropoda; class Insecta; order Diptera; family Drosophilidae; genus Leucophenga; species Leucophenga maculata. Next base: position 22,094 of record JAWNNP010001253.1, on the reverse strand, counting down.
TTGTTTCATGTAACTTTTTACCGAAACAAGTCAACTCAAGCCATACTGAACTTGTTAACTTTCTCAACTATGACATAAAAGTTTTATAAAGTAATTATAGAAACTTTTGCATTGCTTTTTCGACTAACTAAAAATATTGCTGAAATAACTTACCAAACACATGTAAGAATATTTATTACAAAACATTTCAATGTATGTGTATGTGTATCTAAGGCCTTTGAAATGTATTATTATTTTTATATTTTTTATTATTTTTTTTCGGTTACTTAGTTACGCCTGCCTAATAATAAATGGTAAATAATATGCAACAACAACAAAAAAAATTTATAATAATAACTAACACCAATTAAAAGTCATTTAATAAAGTTGGTTTTTTGCATATGTTTGAAATATAAGCATTCGTTGTGATTGTCTGGGAAAATAAATAATTATAATAGTTTATATAGGCATAATTCGGGATACATATATACATAAGCCTATAATAATATTTAAGGAATTTATTTTAAGCAATGTGAGGTAGGCCATATTAGTAAAAAACAAAACACAGTAGAGACAATCAGAAATTAAGTGATAGTCTAAAAAAAGGACAACTAGAGATAGTTTGAAAAGTCAGCCCCTTTTCGTTTATATTATAGTTTTTTTAATTGGTAAATTAGAGTTTTTTTATAAACATAAACTTCTTTCAGCTGAATACATTTAGTCCAAAGGTTTTTCAAATTTTACTACTATTATTAGTTGACTCAATGCTACTCAACCCTTTATATTTATCTTTTATGAGACAACGTCACAACATGAATCTAGATTGTCCTGATACTTGCTGTTAGCTTCTATCGCCTAACAACCAAACTAAGCAAACTTTACTAATTTTAATATAAAACCTTTAGCTGGCTATGGGTTTAATTCTGAAAACAGCCATGAATTAAAGCCCAGCATACTATTCTTTTAACACACTCTACCCGAATACGCTCTGCGCAATAACGCTCTATCCTATCAGACACAGTCTTTGTTTTATCACAAAATCTCTCTCAGCACCTTCTTCGGGACTGTTTTCCTCAGATAATCTACATTACTCTCACCTCATTATATTAACTTTCCCAGCACACTTTCCCTTTCCTAGATCATAATCACGAATTATAGGTTCTATTTATTTAAATATAATTGATTTCAATTCCATTCGTGATCTCATATATCTTAAAGATGAAAATAGGGGCACTGTAGAGGCTGCCAACATATTGTAAAGGTGCACATTTTGTCTATGTGAAATTTTGCATGTATTGATAATCTTTGTTTCTTCATTCTTGTGCTTTTCGTGGCAACTCTCATTGGTATTCATGTACTGTGGTAATAATTTTCCTCGCAGGATACATTTGAACCAACAGTTCGGCAGTTCTAGAGGCATATAAACCAATTTTTTTACCATTTATCATTTCCTTACAATTTAAATCAATAAAGATAACCCAATATTTTTGAAATTTTTTTAATCAACTCCAGTAGCAAGGTCAATTATCTTATCATTCGCAAAAAATTCCGGAATTTCCATTATTATTATTTTTTCTATTTCTATACTTTGGACAGTCTATTCGTCTAAGATTCTTGAAAAATTCAGCTTACACAATTTCATCTCGCGAAAGTAAATACGCTAGCTACAAGTTAAATGCAACTAATTTGAAAATACAATGAAGAAATTCCATAACTAACTCGTAACTGTGCTCATCTTTTGTTGAATACTTAAAATTTTCAAAACCTTTTGGTGACTTTTTATAAATTGCAATTGTTAAGCTTGACTTTGTATTTGTCATTTAAGACATTGTCATCTATCATTGTGAGGAAAAATTCGTAGTTAAGCTAAAGAATGTAGAATTTAAGAATTATAAGTTATATTTCCAATATGATTTTTTACATCGCTTGCCATGGTTTCGATGAGTTCCGAAGATTCCTTTGCATTGTGACGAAGTCCGAGTATTTTCCCAATGTTCTGAGATTTCACTTTTTATTCGTAAGGCAACTAGAGATGCCATTAACATATTCATGGCTGAAATAGTTTCATCCCTCTTAACTATTTTTTACTCGTAAGCACCCTGGATTATCTATTACATTCCCACACTGAGAATGTAAGGCTTTTAGGAAGTAATTCTATCTCCTTTTCAGATAAACTCCCTATGGGACATCTCAAAGTGTGATTTGGAGCTTTAACTTTAACCAACCCAGAAAAACAATAAAGAATAAAATGTCGTTGTCCCTTACACACAACAGTATCGGTCCTGATATATGCAATAACCTGGAAACAATCCCGAAACAATGGAAACAGGTTTATTTTATCATGCGCTAATTAAAAATAAAAGTGTAGAAATGACCTTCGACCAATTACCAATCTTCATTTGAGGTTTTAAAAAGATTTATAAAATGAGCAGGTCGTTTTAATGATTCGTTGCTCTTCACAGGTTGATAGAGAAATGGCAAACTAAGTGGGAAATTAATGTTAACTCGGAGAAATCATTTCACATCACTTTTGCGTTTAGAAATACCGCAACATGACTCGGCGAAGTACCTTGGGGGTCAACTTGATTGTAGATTGACATGGCAGGTGCATATCAAAGCTTAAGTATTACACCTTTCAAACGAAGCAAATGCATTGGCTTTTGGGAAGAATTTCTCAACTCAGTTTAGAGCATATGCTTCGACTCTATAAGGCAGTATTTTAAACCAATTTGGACATATGTCATACAGCTATGGGGTACAGCGAGAAATTCAAACATTGAACTTTAACAACGTTATCAATCGAAAACTCTCCGGACTATTGTCAAAGCTGCGTGGTTTGTTCCAAACTCTGAAATTCATAAGGATCTTAAAATTCGCTTTGTTAAAGGCGAAATAGCCTTAATTAGTAGAAGATATATAAATAGACTACTCAACCTTAGCAATAATCTTGCTATAAGTCGAGCAGATAACAGTGAAACTTGCCGAAGATTTAAAATATTTCATGTTCTTGATCTACCAGATAGATTAAATTTGAAAATAAATTTGTATAGAACTATTAATTAATTAAACTTTTGTGACTGTATAAAAGTTATAACAACTAGTCGCACTGGGGACTAGGTATTCCTGTTATTGGCAAAATGTTATAAAATTTGCTTGATTATTGACTATTATTAGATTGCAAATTACGAATAATAATAAAATAAATGGATTTTTTTTGCAAATAGCGAGAAAAATATCTTATATTCAACATGGCTTTCTTTTAGTTCAGTTAGCTCATTTCAGTGATAACCTATTCATTCGAAAAAAAATTTCTTACCGCAAAGCCATTTCTTCAGGAAAGAGAAATAAGTCACAAGGGGCTTCAGCTGGAGAATATGCTGGATTGAGTAGCAGTTCATAGAGCAATTTATAGATTTTTAACATTTTAACAGTGCACATTTACATACGTACATGGACTTGTTAGAACAGCATTTTTTTTTCGCCAAATATAGTTGCACAAAAACTCTGAACTTAAGAAGACCGATGTGATTAGCACTTGCACGAGTATCAAAGAAAAATCTGTGAACATGGCCTTATTGCCCGATCGACTGACCTCGGTCTTCTTTAGTCCCGTTCACTCGGAGAAATACACTATCTTGATTGTTTCTTGGCTTCTGGTAGAATGGATCCATGCGCAAATACTCATTCGTGGTTGGGCGACCTTAACATTGGAAGTCATTAAACCACTTCCTAATAATTACAATTTTTGGGAAACTCGACCCATAGTATTTCATAAGGTTTTTTGGGGTTTCGGATATTTGTGAGCAACAATGAGATATGCACAAATGTTCTACGACCAATCACTGCAGACATGGCTGCCTGTACCTAAGCCGTATTCGTCCACTTTCACGATTCTTTAGCATACGGTTGGGCAAACTTAGGCAGCAAAATCTGGGTAAAATATTTTAAGTAGATTAACTTCTCCAAATATGTGTTTGCAAAACCCGTGTTTGCGAATAAAATATACCATCAAGTTTATAATCTATTATGAAAAGACATTCGAAATGAAAAACATCCAAAAAATTAATGATTGGTTGTATAGTTTTCCTAAAATTCAATTCAAATTATGAGTATTCTTCCTAAAATTTGTGATTTTTTTGTCCTCCGAAAAATGTGTCAACTTTGAGCTGCTCAATCTCCATCCTTTACTTTATCCGTTGCATGCTTCGTTTTCTATAATGCTTTCATAAAATGTATTATTAGGCCCTGTACCGAAGGTACAAGAGCCTATTGGGTTTGCGCAAATGTATGTAACAGGTAGAAATAATGGTCGGAGACCCCCAAAGTTACCCCCATTATGGTCAGGAGTGATAGAGGAGTCGATATAGACATGTCCGTCTGTCCGTCTGTCTGTCCGTCCGTCCGTCCGTATGAACGAAAGGATCTCGGAAACGGTAATACATAGAGACTTCGTGTTTTTTGCATTCGACTAGGACTGCTCCGGAATTTCACAAGTTTATTTTAAAAACTTACCCTCCCCCCCCCCTTCCCCATAAAATCACCCCCAAGGGTAAAAATTTCTTCGGCACAAAAAAAAGTAAGTATGCCAGTATAGAGATATCGTCCTTCTTAGCCAAAATCCGAAAAGTTCATCCATAATAAATGACGATTTTATAAGCAATTGAATTTGAACGACCCCCCTTTTCTTTTCATTCATATTCGCGCAGTGAGAAGTGGTCATGTGTTTGGTAATAAGCTCGGGAAACATTTAATGTGTTTGTTAGGCGAACTGAACTGGTACAGGGCCTCTTACAGTCGGTTACGCCCGACTGTGATTTTCTTACTAGTTTTTTAATGCTTTTTTGCCTGAGGTGCCACTGTGCGTCGGCAATAAGTTTTAAAGTTGAGTATTCTGGAACAGTGATCTGCACTTGAATGCTACACAATTTATCAAACTGCAGTACGCAATGTTTAACCCAATGAACCAACTCACGTACCTTTGTAATTGCTGTCTTTACATTAAAAAATTTTAAAGCCTATTTAAGGACAAGATTTATGGTTTGGGCAAATCAGGTCAAGTAACTTGTAGATGCCACACGGCACTATAAATTAATATAAAAAGCTTTCGCAATCAAATGTATTCAAAGGATGCATATTCAATGTAAACACTCTCATTTATATATTAACTGAAATTTTTAAAAATTATTTACTAATCCCTTTCCTTTTTTTTTTGTATTTCAGGTAAGTCAACATTGAAAGGATTCAATTCAATATCAGTGAATGGTAATAATCTTAAAAAAATTATTAAATGTAAAATTTGACTACTTTAAATTTAAGTAAATTAGCCTTGACCTCGAAGCTGTTGCGTTGATGTTTTTCGTTAGGTCAAAAAAAAAAAAAAACAAAAGGAATTTCAAATCGTTGCCTGCCATTATGAACTGCTGAAGGCAAAACACATTCTTTATGTCTAAATTTAGAGCCAGAAATGCGCATTTGGACTAATTAAGCTTATTTCAACCTCAATTACAACTGTAGCACCCTAAATACAATAACAATGAAAGCCAGAGGAACAACAAAAAAAAAAACAATACAAAAATAGCCAAAGTAGAATGAAACGATTTGAAAAGCACGAAGGAGCAAGCCAAACACACAAAGAAAGCAAAACAGAAACAATTACATTAAAACATAATTGTTATTTTTGCCGCTTCCTGGCTTCGTTTTGATTTCTTTGTGTTTACTTTCGGTTTTCTTCATATTTGTATTTGTGTTTGTGTGCTGTTGGCTCTTTTTTTGTATCCGCTTCCGCTTTCGTTTCCATGCCGTTTAGTCTCAATACGCAAAAAAAAAAGCGGTGCAGCCAAAAAGAAAATTAAGTTTTTCACTCTAATTTAGTCTGACATGTAGCAGACTTCTTTTCTGCTTTCTTTTCTTGCTTAATTTTAAACATTTTTCACTCTTATCGCCGGCAACAACAGCAACAACAACAACAAAACAACAGAAATGAACGGCCATAAAAGTCATTCGCCATTTTCTGTGTATTTTCATTTCTTTGCTGCTATTTTCTTGGTCTTAAGACGCCATTTTTTTATTCATGACTCTAAGCATTCACCTTGCTTTTCGGTTTCGCTTTAAACTTTCGCTGCTGTTGCTCCTTTCTCGCTACTCGGTAACAATAATTTAATGAGACTCTTAAATTGTTCTTTGCAAACATTGAAGCACCATGCACTGCGCTCTGCCCCTAACCTAAGTATGTCAGCAAGATTGTTTCTAGCATATTTACATAAGCAGCAGCACAAACATGTTGTACTCGAGTTCCCTTATCTGCTGCCTCACTTCCATTGCCAGCGACTAATTTCGCTGTGCATTGTCCTTTGAACTGGAGCAGACGTAGCATGAGTTAGAGTGAGAAAAAGAAAAGTTTCCAAACAGCAGCAGCAGCAGCAGCAGAAGTCTGTAAAAATACATAAAGTTAAAAAGTGGAAAAGTTTTCCTTTTCTATTTAACGTAATTTTACTTCATTTGCGCTCTTTATGATACTCAATGCCACGCTTCCTGCTCGGCAGTTATTCGCTTATCCTTGTAGCATATGTTTGCTAATAGTGCAATTGTTTTCTTAGACGGATTTAGTCGTTCCTTTTTTTTTTCTTCGTCTTCTTCTTCTTTTACATTCTTTGCGGCATGTGACGATGACGTTTGATGCTGTTTTGAAATGCTTTTGCTTCTTGACTCCTGCTCTCGTCTGTGATTTTTTGAGTTTGTCACTTGAGCGCACATCAACACGCAGCATTTGCTCTATTTCTCGTTCAAGATTTTTTCTTCCCCCGCAAAACATTGTCATCGCTTTTATTTTTGTGGTTAAGATAATGTTTAACAAACCAAATCACAGATTTGCATTTCTTTGGTAGCGCACATCATTTTCACCCTCAGTTTTTGCAAATGAAGCTTCTTTTATTTTGACTTTCATATCATGTTTAGCTAAGCCATGCTGAGCATGTTTTTAACCCTTTTATCAAAGCAGAAGATTTTTACATTTAAAAAGCGAAAGTGTCATCGTCAGCGGAAAAACTAGAAGCGTTTTGCTGCTGTTTAACTCCTTCGCTGAGTGTAATAAGGCAACAGAAATTTAATATTTGTAAGAAGAAATTAGTAACAGAAATTAAATTTAAGCTGTATAAAAAAAAGTTATATAAGAACAAACTGTATAAATTTTCCTCGCCAGCTGCTTATTATATGCAAGGCATGATGTTTCAGTTACGGCAGACTTACTACTTACTCGCGGTCATTTATATTGACCACCGCAGCTCTGGCTGACTCTGCTGTTCTTATGTTGAGATATTTCCTTGTCAAAGTTTCTTGTGTAAGAGTTCTCACATTGCATAGCGAGGTAGGAAATAGTAGAAGAAATTCATGCACATCAATTTATGGCAGATATTTTATTTTACAAATTAAAGAAGGTAAAAAATTCGAGATGAAGAAATATTTAATTAAAATTGAAACCAATTAAGCATGCAACAGTGGCAAGTATAGTACTTGACTTTGAGAAATTCTGCATCCTTTTTCAAGTAGATGTACTCGTATGAGTAACAAAAATAATTGATTTAACAAAAATAAAGCGAAAACATTCGATTAGCTTTCAAATAAAGAAGCAATGTAAAGATGGAAAGACAGACAGACGGACAGAGGGAGTAAGCTGCATCTATTGAGGTCTGACGTTCAGATTACCAAGTCTATATTGGCTTAGCAAGAATATATGAACAAATATCGCGTGATTTCGGACGGTGATTTTTATTTTTTTTTGAGGTTATTTTTTATATTTATTTTTTTGGAGGTTTGAAATCCATCGGGTATGATTGGGAGACCCTCAAAACCCATTTAATCAAGCAGAAAGGTACTAAAACCGATCAATTGTGTAACATTATTAAAGTTTTATTTATTCGACGGCTTTGTGGTTGACTAAAAATAGAGATACCAACAGATTAGTCTGAGTTCTCCTGAGTTCTCACATTACAATTAGGATGAACGGATATTTCAAAGACTTGTATTGGCTATCTTCATACTTGTCTGACCTTGTGTGTTTTGATGCCTTTTTGAAGTTACTGGCGACGAGTGATGGCTATTTTTTTTTTTCATTCCTCATTCATAATTGTTTTGGTTCCAATAACAAAGATAGTTTGCTCCTTTGATTGATATGATGTCGATTGTTTTGTCCTACTCACTGTTTTTTAGGTTTCGTTCCTTTTAACCCTAGATGGTCATCCTTCGTCAAAACGACGAGACGATATTTAATTATCGATTTTTTATTGACTTCAAAGAAGGCTGTGAAGTATTAATTTAAATACAAAAGAAATAAATATTTGTTATCCTCTTTCATTTGGGTTCGATTAAAAATGAATGAAATAAAAAAAATATCATCGATTGCGTTAATTAATTACGTTTCCTAATTATTTTATACGAGTTTCAAATAGGTCAAAGTCAAAACGACGAAGGATGACCTTAATGTACAAATAATAAAGATAACCATCTAGGGTTAAAAGGAACTCGTGGTTATTTCGTTTACGCTCAAATATCAATTCCACCAATAAAGAGAGAAAATCCATTATCGACCGGCTTTGCTATTTTTAAGGTTTATAATGTTTCTGGTACATTTTAAATACCGAAGTGCACTGTATATTGTCAGACTCATCTTCCAAAATGACCTATTGATATTATTTTGTACGAAAAAGCAATCAAGTGGCTCCATTTTTAGCCTCATTGTTTTATTTTCGACTGCCGAATTTTCGTTAGCTGATTAAGATTTATAAGAAACAGCCCTTCAATTAGCTCGTGAAATGACTCCTGATGGTTTAATGCAGCCTTGTTGTTGCATGTTGGTCGCGATGTTAGACTCTTTGCAAATCAACATTTAGGACTCTGAAATACAGCTGCGATGTTGTCGTGCTGAAGAAAAAACATTTTGCCGTTAAGTGCCACTGGAAAGATTTTTATGCTTTCACAAACTACCAATTTAGCTAAGACAATAAAATTATTTCTTTTTATTATTGAGCATATTTCTAAACGTTCGAAAATGCCCGGGTTCAATCAACTTTCTTGTGCCAACGTAATTAAATTATATTATCATGATCTCCAATTACTTGTCTATTCCTTCGTAACTGTGCTTCTTAGTGCTCAAATATCAATTTGCTTGTTTCTATTGATTTTGATCTTTAATATACTCTGAAGCGGCATTGGGGCATCTCGAGTTCGCCATAATCACTGCATCGTCAGCGTAGGTAGCAAGTAACATGTGATTGCTACCCAGCTTAGGCATGTCTGCAGTATATAATGCGTTTAGAGTTGAACTTAATACACTTCCCTGAGGTACTCCTGCACATATTGGCCTTATTGTCGAGTAAACACCTTTTACTATTGAGAAAGTAGTCTGTTGGCAAGTTAGCCCCGATTTTTTGCATCACTCCCTCATGCCACACGCGGTCGAAAGCTTGCTGTACATTGAAAAATACAGCAATACTGTAGCGCTTCTCTTCAAAAGCGTCAAGGATGTAATGCACAACTCTGTGAACTTGCTCTGGTGTGCCATGGCGGTGTTTTAATCCAAATTAGAAATCAGGAATGATACTCTGTTCGTTTAGTATATCAAATATTCTTTCAAGAAATATTTTTTGAAATATTTTTCTGAAGATTGGTAGTAAACTTATCGGTCTGTACGAGTCAACTTGACCATTTGGTTTGCCAGGCTTTAGTATCATTGTAATTGGAGCACATTTCCACTGTGATGGTAAATGACAAGTCCGTAGTATGGCATTGAATATAAGTAACAGGTACAGAATTCCTCGCACCGGAAGAATCTTGATAGTCCTACCGTCGATGCCTTCGCAACCTGTAGCTTTTCTTGGTTTTAGCGCGTTTATTTGCTGCTTAACCTCTTCAAATGGATTGGATTGCATGCAAAGAGCTTATCCAGTGTGGCGCGAACATCAGCAGATGAAGCCAATTCAAATGGTTTAAATCGACTATCCAAGTCGTCTGCAAATGTTTTAGCTTTTTCTTCAATAGAACGACACCATCTATGGTTCTGCATTTTGAGAGGTGTATTGCGCAAAGGTTGCCTTTTTATTTTACTTGTAAGCCTCCAAATATTATAGCCATACGGTATATCCGGATTAGCATCGCGCAGCAATTTTCGCAATTTCAGCAGCAACCCTTTTCCATGCTCTATTGTCGAGTTCATTTCTAGTCGCATGAAACTACGCTTAAGTCTTACAAGATCAATAGTCTCGGGTATCGAAAGTGGGCGGGGAACTTATTAGAATATGGGAGGCGCTGTCTATGAGTAGTGAAGTCAGCAGCTTCGTATATATTGCGTAGGAACAGTTCAACAGCGTCATCAATGTCATCACCGTTTTTTATCTCCATGTTAAGGTTTACTAGCTCTTCTAAGTTTTAATTGAAATCGACGAATATTTGCGGAAGATTGCAACAATTTTGGGTTTGCATACAAATATTGTGCACCCGCGCTAAGTTGGATGATCAATGGAATAGGATCGGAGCTCAGTTCTGCCAATCCTGTGATAGACAAGCACTAGGTGAAATGAGTAGGCGAACCTGTCGCCAAAAGCTGTGTATTATTGCGATTAGTTACTTCCATGGCTTTAGAATGAAACAGATTAAAAGGCTTTTGCTTGGTTGCAGATTTAATTGGCGTATTGTGTTCTATAGTATCCATCTATTTTTCTATATTTATCATCTAATCGATTACCCTCTCGAGTTTTATGTAACATATTTCCATGAAATGTTTTCCGCCGGCTCCGCAAATAGATCGCAATTGGCAAGATTTTATGTTACTTAAAATATTTGAAATCTTTCCGTATATTAGGATCATATGCGACTCGAAAGGTCCAGCAATTTTTTGTTTATTTAAAATCAAACTGGCATAAGGCGACTAATTTTTTACTTGTGCGTCCAAATATTTATTTTCTCAGAAATGAAAACAGCTGAATTTCCTTAAAGCCAAAATGCTTTGTAATTATAAAAAATTTACACACAACAAAAAAAAAACATGATTTGGCCAAGCCCTACACATCATCTCTCATACTCCAACCATGATGTGTATATATACAAAATATCATTTTGCGAACAAATAAAATCCAATAAAAATTGATAGCTCAATTAATGAACTGCAAATCAGACCACAGACCACGAGTAGAATCAAACGCCGAAAGGACAAGAACGAACGAACGTGCACAGATACGGCTACAAATAATTGTATTACCTAATCACATTTCGAAGTAACATGAGCCAAACACAAGGTGAACAAAGATAACAAGGATGTGAAGCAAAGCGGCAAATCCCTTTATCAAATTACCACAAAGAAAACAATCGCCGCAAAATAAACAATTAAATAAAAATGACTGGACAGCCTGAATGAGCCATATAAATAAAAAAGAAGTTAAAGCAGGAAATACAAGAGATGAACGGAAACGCCAAATAGGACAAGAGTAGCAGGAAATGAGTGCTCGAGTGTGTTTGTGTGAGTGGCAACGAGTGAAGCATACAAAAATGAAATAATGCCGCTTAAACAGCGTAAACGCCTAAAAGCAGACACTGCCGGCTCTAAAACTTCTGCGCTTTTCGACGCTTTGTACCATAGCCTGAAGGCAACAACACACAACGCACTCAATAAAATGAAAGGCAAAGCGAAATGAAACTAAGGCTAAAATGCCAATAAAGGCGGCAATTGATAAGCGAACAAACAAACAAACCAACTGAAGAACGATATAACCAAAGGCAAACCGATGCCGACACCGAAGGAGCAAAGTATTTCAACCTCAATTTGGCAAATTCTATTACGATAATCAGAGTGCGGCAAAGGCAAAAAAGAAAGAAAACCAACCAACAAACCAAAAAAAAAATGCGAAAAAAATAATCGGCAGTGCGCCAATCGTTGACGCACTCTTGGGAAAGAATCGCCGGAAAATGCTTTATGAGGAGTGAGTAGTAGTAGTAGAGCAGTTCAAGTTGAAGCAGGACATGAAAACAAACAACACCAATGAGAAATGAGCAACATCCAATTTCATTTCGATTGTTGTGCAATTTTCGTCGCAAATAAGTGAAAATGTTTTCATTTTCATGCCATTGAGGCAATCCATTGAGCGCAAGCCAACATCATCAACAAGGAAAAAACAAATAATCGAAGGATTTTCACACGAGCATACGTACGTGTGTGTGTTTCAAGTGTAAATAAAGCGCGTTAAAAATAGAAATGAGCAAATAGCAAATAAAATCAAATATTTAAGAAAAGAAAAGAAAAAAGAAAATGCTTGAGGCAAAAAAAACTCTTCGACATATTTCGAAATCTAAACAAACAAACCGAGAAACCGCAGTCGCAACGGAAACTGCCCAAGCAGCGGAAACGGAAGTCTCTATACAGACTAGAAAATGTGTGTGCTTGCGTTTGTCTGTGTTTGTGTACATTTGCTAGCTTAATACGCGCTTTGCAAGAGTTAAGCGGATTAGTTACTAATCTTTGAGTAAGCGCGCCATTGCATGTGTGTGTGCGTTCATACATGCTGATGTACTTTTTTTTTTTTTTTTAAAGTGCCTTTTTGTTTGAGTGTGTTTGTGTCTAAGAATTTTGAGTAAACCACTACAGAGCGCCGTTTAATGCTTCGGATTGTGGTTAATTCTTGTCATAAAAAAGAGCAGCTTCAACCGCAGGCAGTTTTTATTTACATATTTTTTTTCTTGTGTACTCCGCTTGTTGGCTTGTTAATGAGCAGGATTAGGAAAAAAACAGTGGGATTATAGTTAATATAAAAAAGTTATTTAAAATTCATTCATTTACAAACATCGGCTTTGTGCAGACGACAGTTTTTTAAATAGAAAATATATCGAGTAAAAGATAAAAGAGCTACTCTACATAAAACAACAATAAAAATGTAAAAATTATTAAAATTTTATATGAAAAGTTGTTTCACAAGTCGCTTGACAAGCCGTAATACAATTAACCTCTACAGCACCTTATAGTGTGAAGGAAGAAGGTTGATTGGTTAGTATGATTCCGGATCGTGCTCTGGCTTATCAGGTTTGTGGATCATCAGAACTCTGGCCAGTCTCCAACTGAGCGGATAGTATTGCATTGAAAATCAATACAATAAAAAGAATCGCTCGCTTCGGCAAAGCCTTTAGGGCCATGTGACATATACTGTCCGACCACGGGGGTTTCTTCTTTGGTAGACATTGGATAGCATCGACTTCCTCATCTGCTTTTATGGGCGCGATAGACAAGTCCATATGTAAAGGTGTATCCAGAATCCTTTTCGTTTCCATTAGCGCTTCATCAGATGATATATTGAAAGGCAGAAACCGGTTCTCCATGTCTGCATTCTCTTCATCAGACCTACATACTTAGTTCAATGCGTTTTTGATTGGCCCATGTCTCAACAGCTATCGCTCTTACAAAATAATCATCTCTCGGGATCTGAAGCGTCTCTTCTACAAGCTGAAGAATGACTTGCCACAAAGCATTATTCTTGCGCGAATAAAACTTCGTCGCTGCTGTCTCTTGAGCCGAATCTCTTGTCACTCGTGGGTCTATTAGGACTATATAGAGTTGAAGGACTTGAATTGCTGACAGAAGAACCCGACAGAGCTGCCGCAGTATGTATTTTTTGGGTCAATCGATCCACTGCAACATCTATGTCCTGAAATGTCCAATCAAATCCATATTCAAATGGATCAACTCATCGACCTTCCTGTGTTGCTGTTGCTGGTATCTCTATTGCAATTGTTGTGGCTCAAATCGAATTTGAGCTAGCTACGCAGGACTTTTTACAGCATTTTTGCAGGTGTTTGCTCAACCGAGACTGAGCTATAATCTAAAAATAAATAAAATTTCAACTGTGACTGAGTGTGTACTCTGTCTTGAGGAGGCCGGGCAGGACTATTACGTAATTTCTCCGTCAGACTTTAATGCAATTGGCAGGAAAACATTTAAGAATATCACAAATTATACCTGATACTGTCAGAAATCTCATTTAAATAGTGAAGAAAATCTTCTACGCTTTAATATTATTCAATAGTAAGCGGCACAAAAGACAGCTTTAAGCTGGTCTTCATGTCAAGCTCAATATAACGTTTAAAGTTTTGCAAAATGAAGCAACATTAAACTTAGTTTTGCGTTATAGGAAACTAATTTCCATGGTACATTTCCGTTCATTAGCGTAGATTTATTAAACAAGCATTTAAATGAAGTACTTCCCCTTCCTGCAGTATATTTCACTATGTCAGCCAATTAGTTAAAAACTTATTTTTTAAAGTAACATAATTCTTAATTAATATATATAAAAAAAAAGTACAAAAATAATTTTATTAGAATATATACTCGCGCAGTGTATCCATGTCATCCAATAAACTTTAGTAATAGCATGCAATAACGAAGCACTTACTAAAAGTTTATTAGACCAACATGCCGATCTTCATCAACTGCAAATGAAAAGTCGTTAAGGCTGTCTATAATTTAGAATGCAGAGCCAACTGACAGCAAGGAACTATGTACTACTATTAAGTCCTGTACAGCAACTTACTTTAGTTAAACTTTGTCGGGGGGAAAAAAAAACTAATAGCAACAAAACTTAAAAGTGAAACAAATTTTCGCGTTGACATATAGAATGCAACGCTGGCCTCGTGAGCTGTCAACGGCAGCAGAACAATTACCACAACGACAACTAGAACAACAAAGGCAAACGGCGGACAGACGGACGGACGACTACGACTCAACTGTGATACAATGGCGCTATGGACAGGACGACGACATCATCAAAGTTCGTCAAGTTGATTTACTTTGTGCATAGTCGCAGACAGCTGGAACAACAAAAACAGGCATACTAACTAGGGCAACTAGACGTTTGAGCGATAAAGAGCGAAAAAGACAGATAGCTAGCACGTATAATAGCATAACTGTTGACAGACACACAGACATAGCGACAGACAGACAGAAAATGGCGTACGAAAAAATGGCGCGAAGCAAAGCAAAGCCATTGCCGCCAATATAAACTGAGTAAAGTCGCGTAGAGTGACTGATAGACTCTGATGCTATAAGCGAATGAACGTACGAACGCAGTAACGAATGAATGGTCGAATGCGCGGATGAGCGAATGAATGAAAAAGTGAATGAATGAATGACGTACTGCATGACTGGTTGAGTAAGCGCTGCACCGAACCGGCTTTTGCATTTACTACTCTTCGACGTCATGCAGTCAAGCAACCAAGCAGCCAGCACCTTTTTCTCCCTCTTATACGCTGTCAATCAGACGCTTCACACAGTCACATTGATACTTCCGGTGCACGGTCGCCATTTTGTATTTTTATGCAATTTATTCTGTTTTTTATAATGTATTTCTGTTTTTTTTTTTTGTTTCGCTTTCACTTCGCCTTTTCCATGTCGTTTCGCTTGTCGTTGTCTGCGGTTGCCATGTTGCGTTTCTTTACGCCATTTTTTATATTTATTATTTTCTTCTTCTGCTTCTTCTTAGTTTGTTTCGCTACTATTTCTGCTTCCGTTTTTATATTTTGTGTATTTTTACTATGTAAGTATGTAAGTCTGTATCGCGTCATGCATTGCCTCGCCTTTGGCTTTTGTTGTTGTTGGTGTTGCTGCTATCTGTAATAAACTACATCTAACTGCCTTCGTGTCCTTGCAGTCACTTGATATACACTTACAAGCTGAAACTCACATGCATGTTCCTATATACTTATATATAGATGTACAGGAGTCTATTTTTTATACGCATGTCGTACTTTTTACCTTGAATGTTGTAGTTATCGACTCTGACATTAATTAGACCGGCAATAAAATGCGAAATGTATGAAGAGACACTTTGCTTGGTGTTGCCCAGCACACTTTCTATTGTTATACTTCAGCTTCTTTGAGGTAATTTAATAGAACATTTAATAGAGAGCTTTTAAATTTCATTGAAACGTGATGGCGAGTGTAATGAACAAGCTATCAGGCTGTATGAAGTATTGTTCAGAACTATGCTTTTTGGAATATGGCTTATACAGTTGTGTATAAGGAATAACATAAACACGACATCATAACCATATCGTACTCATATCTCGTCACTAGTTATGATCGTTCTGAGCAAATGTGGATCGTCATTAACATCATTCAACGGACTCTTATTGATGCGTTTTGGTCAAAAATTAGTAAATTCGGAATAAACTTTGCTGTCCTACGTTTCATGCCCAAAATATCTGAAAAAATTCATGTCGTGTGCCAATCGATATTTTTTATTGGTTATTGCTGTGCTGTGGCGTCCAGGGTGGGTATCGTCATTAATATCTTTTCAGCCTTCTGTGAACAATTTGTACCACTAATAAGGCTGTGTAAAAACTTCGAATAAAATATTTGACAAATCATTAGTATCTGGGAAATTTTTCGGCGCTAAGGAAAGTTTTATTGCATCAGACTTCTAATCGAATCAAATCTATAACTAAAATTTTATTGTTGTAAACTAGGTGGAGTGTTGTTGTCATTGCCTGTACATAATTATGTCTTCGTAAACAGTGGGTGGATCTAACTGCTGCCAGGGGAACGTCATGCTAGGGGGACGGCAAGACTAATATGAAAGAAGATTTTCTTTTTAACTTCTACCAGTTGCAGATCTTTATAAAGTACCAAATTTCGAACTTCACGAATGCATCCTGTCTATCTTTGCATGGCGTAATTTTGCAGGACTTGTATTTTTCTCCGGTTTGTGTATGCGACCATATCTCAGATCTGTATGGAATACCTCCACATGGGGGCCATGATGTGTAAATATTATATATGGCTCTTTTGTAAAAAAAGGGGAAGCTTGCTGCGGTTGTTTAACATCCAGTCAAGGCGTCTCATCTTCGCTTAATAGACAAAAACTTTCTTTTTAATGTGGCTGGGGAGAGTTAGTAGGTTGGGGGTGTCCTTTTGTCCATCTTCTGGTCCACTCTGCTATTTGGTTTAGATAGTCCTGAGTTGCGTCAGCGGCGTTAATTTCAGTAAGGGTTCCGCGAGGTGATAGACCAAGATCAGCAGCGGTGTGGGAACGTGGGCAGTGAACATAGACAGAAGGGGGGCAAGTATACTACCCTGAGATAGTCCAGGATAAACCGGGTAGATGGAGGACAGCTCTGTAAAGACTATGACTCTGAAGGAGCGTCCTTCCAGAAAAGATTGGATCAATGTATAATAAGGCGAAGGTAATCCGTTTTGACTTGTGCTAGCAATCCTAGATGCCACACTCGTTCGAAATACAGAGTTAGAATACATTTTTAGCTCAAAGGCCTCTAGTGTGTGGTATATTACTCTGTGCAACTGTTCAATGGTGTCATGTAGTATGAAGTCCGAATGACTGGATGTTCCTCTGACAGTGTCCATTTCGGCAATGGACAACCTTCTAAGATGGAGAGTCTTAACAATGTCTTGATTTGTTACAATCCGTCAGTATGAGGTTGAAGCGATCCTCAAGGTGTTTACGCAACAGTCTTCAGCTTGTTCAGCATTTCTGAGCGACATTATGCGCCTCTATTAGGGTTCAGCGAGCGCTCGTCTTGATTGTAGGGCGTTTTCGCTTTACTTATCTGGTCAGCCTTTCAGCACTAGCGAATTAGCAGGTCGCATCGTTTATGTGTTGATGCGTCTTATGCTCTAAATCGTCAAAGTGCACGTTAAAGCTGCAGCTCGTGATGAAGTCGATCAGCGACTGGTCGTCAGCTTTTTTTGTCAACAGGGTGAAGGCACGCGAGTAGGTTTTGTTTCTTAACAAGGTGCAGAGTTCAGGTGCTTGACTGTACATGCCAACATTATGGCTGCAGGGTGCTGCTCGTGAGCGATAAGCTGCAGCAGCAGCGGTCTCTACATAGCTAACAAACTCCGATAAGGAGTTATCTATAGTTGCTCCGGTCTAGAACTGGTTTAGTTTCTGGGTGCAACCATTCAGTCATTAGATGCCTGTATAATTCCAAATGTGTATCTTGATCGATGAGCCTCAAAGCGCGAGGATAACAGTTTGCCGTTTGGTCCAAAGAAATAAAAAGAGGCAGGTGGTCAGAACTAAGATCGGTGTTGCCTCAATCTTCAGATGCTACTGTGGTATACGTCTTTAAATGCCATAATAGATACACGAGGACAAAAACGGGAACCTAGTGGGACTACCCGTAGCCAGGAATTCCGCACGCACTGAGGGAGTATTCGTAGATAGCCTTTCCCCTATTGCAGCTAATGTGCTGATGCCTAGCGTTCCAATCTGCCACAATAAGGAACTTAGGGTCAATGGAATTGGTTGCTCAAGATCTTCATCTGTTAACAAAATTAATACAGCACCTAATCCAAAATCACTCGCATTGCAATGAACATAAAATTGGAGGTGAAGTAACAATCGTCTTCAGATTATCAAAAATGTCCAAACCGATAACCAATAGATCTGCTGGAATGGCAAATTGAACACAAATTGATATAATGGCCTTCCTAGTACTGTGAATGTGATGAAAGATTTCCCTTATCTGACAACGCGCTAATATACCCTTGATGCTAGCAAGTGGATATGCTTGTGACAGTTAAATATTTACGCAAATTAATATTGCATTTGTATTTTACTTGGACTTCATATTTTATTTTAATTCCTTTTATTAATATGGCGGATCTAGCGTGAGCTCTATTATTGGGGTTATTGGCTGTGATGACCACTAGTAAGATTTAGCCACGAGTGAACGCCTTACAGTTGAATGACTCACTGGAGATGTTCTTCAAAATATCCAGAAATATTCTCTATATATATTTTTAACTGCTGCTATATACAGCGAAGTTGGTTTTGAAGTCAAGTTCTCAACTTCACACATTAAAAATAAATAAAAATGAAAAAAAGCAAAACACAAATATTTAATTTATAAAAAAAGGATTTGTATTGCAGCTTTGAATATTATATTTCTTCGCATAAGAAAAATACATCGTATAAAAATAGCAGAAAAGTAGTTTTACTTTTTTACTTTCATATTTCAAATGACTAACGACAGCATAAAATAGAGCAGCATAAATAATTCTGATATATTTAAAGCAAATCACATTTCAAAGCAGCTATTTGTATTTTTTCTAAATAGCGTTTACGACATGCAAACGATACTCCCCTGTCAATAAGTCTCGGTATTATAATTATTATTAATGTTATTAAACGACCTAGATAGAACCAACCCACCAATCCACCAACCAATGAACGAACCAATCGATCGATCAAGGACTGCACAGCAGCGTATGACTTGAATATGCTAGACTATAATTTCGAAAGCAGCACAAGGGAATCAAAGTGCTTTGAACATATGCGATTATGTGTACACAGCAAGCCACAATCGTCATCTTTCATTTGCATATATAATACGACTATGAACACATATGAACGCCATTTTGTGCTATAGACTCAAATTATACCTATAAACTGCTACAACATACCCACATAGATATCAACAAAATAAATAAATGCATAAATAAATGCGCCACTCGAGCACTCGAGTGCCTGCTGATATAAACCGGAAAATGAGTTTGAGTTCGATTTCATTGCATGACTGACAGGGAGCAAGTTAAACGATTTGTAGTTCATTTGAGAGCGTGCAATATCTTCATCCGATAATCTCGACTCATTTTCATATACAAATAATAGTTATTGTTGGCACGGACACCTCATACGTGTACATATAATAGTGAGCGAACGAAGGCAATGTACGAGCAAACAAAAGCTGAACTTATCTTAATTATTGATCGATTTAACTATACACAGACCGTTGACACTCAGACACACACAGTGGGTGGGTGTTAAAGGCCAGCAGGATATAGAGACATTTGAATACTCAGTCAGTGCAAATGAATTGCGCGTCACAGAAAGGATGTATGTAGGGGAGGTAATATGAGGTGTCATTGTCTGTCTGGCTGTTCGTGTCAAAACTAATTCACTCATACTAAGCTGCTTGTGGCATTGTATGTCACTCAGTCACTCAGTCAGTCAGTCAGAGTACGAATGAATACGAATTCCTGTCTGCCTACCTCAAGTCAGTCGCCATTGTCTCTTCTGTAAATTGGCAGCCAACTATGCTGCCGTCTGTCCGTCTGTCTGCATGTCATTGCGAGTTGACATAATAATATTCTGATTTAACGTCTGCAATTGCTTCTGCTGCTGCTGTCGTATTTCGTACTTTGAACTTTCTATAAACATCTTTGCTGAAAAATGGCTGCGTGTGAGTTGTAGTCACTCTATTTGAAGCGAACGCATTTGCCAAATGTCAATGTCAGTTCTGACTGCGTGTGACTCTTTTACCTGCGTTACTCTAATATATATATATTTGTCACTATATCGATTAGTTGTCCATATCAGTAAGTCACTCAGTTGGCAGTCAGTAGGCATCAGTCAATTGGTTTGAACTGTTTAACTAAAATGTCAGAAATGTGCAACGAGACTTCGTTTCAGTAGTAAAGGACATTAAACGAAAATTGTATTTTATATTTAAATCGAAATTTTAATTATATTTCAATAATGTCACAAGTTATTCTAATGTATTTCCAAATCGAGAAAAATTATCATTAGTTATAGAAAATTTAAATTAATTCAAATTTCAATAAGTTCTATTAAGCTGAAGTAAATCATTGCATTTCCACAATATTCTATAAGAATCGGAGCACATTGGATAATTAATTACTAAGAAATAATAATGTTTCTTCGAAATAATAATAATTGTCTTCACATTAAGAGATATTCGTATAAATGTGTCCAAGTGTGCTTCATCAATTCTCGCAAGTGGTTGTTGCAGCATTTCTTTTTAGCACTTTTTAGGAAATTAAAAACAATAACAAACAATGTTGCATATAGACACTAAAAAAGGTTAACTTCAGTTAAAGCAAAGCTCTTGGTTCAGCAACTCTGACTTTTAATACTGCTTACTCAGCAAGTATGCTCGAATGTTGTGCAACTCTTTATATAAAACCTCTGTTTGTCTGTTTATCCCAGAACTCTACGTCAAGCTTCCGAAGAAGCTTTACCTGAATTTCGCGGCAATGAGAGCCACCACGTAAATCCCCGAAGGTCCACAATGTAACTATGAAGTATACTTCATTCCTAACCACCATGCACTATGGAGAATTTGACCAGTTTTTTTGTCATAAATTAATAACTGGCTAACAACGCAAGATATTTTTATGATATTTGTTCGTGTTATACATACTCTTACAATTATTTTGGAAAAGTGGGCGTGTTCCCAACTTACTTTTACTTTTTGTTACTTTTTGTACTCATATTTCACATAGTCGTCTTCCACTTCACAATCACCATCGTCTAAAGACTCGTCTGCAGGTTCAAATTCACATGATAACAATTGAATGACTTCTAATGATAAAAGATAGTCGCTCATGTTTTGGAATGCACCTCTTTAGATTCACCAAAACCTACGCGGTCGACTCGATTCTTAATTATCCATTTTTTACACCATATATTTTTATATCCAGCATGAAGTATAAATTAGAAAAATCTAATCCAACAATGTAGTGGACTTGCTCCATATTCGCCATATTTTAAATTGTCTAAAATAGGAATAAACTTAAGGTACTTAAAATTTTTATTTCCCAGAAAATCTTTGGGTGTCATATTGCAAATGGGGCAAGCTTGGAACGATTTTGTATTCGTTTACACATTAAGCGCTTTGCCATCAATTAGAGTTAAGTACAGACTGAACTTTATATATATGCATTGTTTCTTATTGAGGATTACTTTGCATGATATTAAATTTTCGATTTCCTCTTGCATATGTAAGTTCTCTCATAAGAACTTCCTTCGATTTTTTTAGAAAGACCAGTTTCAAGGGTCGAAATCAATTACTCTGCGAAGTACGATTATTCCATAATATATTGCCTGACGAATCGATTATACAAAGAGGCACAGCTGTCGCAGCAAAGAGTTATGAGTCTGCATCATATGACTGGTAGTCAGTGTATACCTGATTATAACTTGCTTTTTCCGTGCTCCCATCAAAACCATAACTCAATTCGGCAGATAAGAAGTCCGTTTGCTGTTTGACCATTGCCGTTGCAATATTTTTCTCTTGATAAGCCACTATCAGAGCTACAGGCA